>SCLH01001536.1:0-25316 GCA_004367855.1 Oikopleura vanhoeffeni | reverse complement strand
ACAGGACCAAGTGGGAGTAGAGTTCTAGAACACTGATTTTGACTTCAATGTCTTTTATCTCGGAAACGGCTCAATGGAAAGTGATGAAAGTTTGTAAGAATAACGGTTTCTACTACGTCGACAGTTATTGAAAATATTTTGCGAAAATTTCGATCGGACTTGTTCTAGAATTATGAAAAACCGTAATTTTATGATATTTTAGAATTTGTAGCTCAATTTTCTCAAAAACGAATCGGTCGATTTTTTTTAAAATTAGGTGTTATTCGGAGAAACATGTCTTCTCAATTTCTAGTGGAAATTTGTTTTTGAACATAGCTCCTATTTATAGAAAATTGCAGATTAGTTCAGCCGGAAGTCAATTTTCATGATTTCTATAAAAAATTTCATCGTATCGAGTTGAAAGTACCATCAAATGAAAGCTCATGGTCTACTTAAGAAAAAATTTGCTACCGTCAGGGTGAAATTTTGATCCCTTATATTCTAGAATCAAGTAAATTTCTCGAATTTTTTTTTTATGATAAGAGCATAAATGCATTTTGTGGCCTTTCTGAGGCTATTTGGTGCAGTTATTATGTCCCTAACCTGAATTAAAAAACCGTTGAGTACCCCCTTAAGCTTGACATTATAGCAAATAGGTCATCAGAAAAATATAACAATAAAAATTTACATGAAAAACCATCACTTTCACAACTTTCCCTAAACGCTTTAAATTCCGCTGATTAAGAAGTTGAAAAAAAATCAACGGGAAGCTTAAAATGATAAACATTTTTTAATAAAGTTGATAAAAAGACAGGACCCATATCGCCGGCTCAATATCGCCAATAAACCTACGCAATTACACGATTTTTAGCTAAATTCCTGTTCGTGCCCATATCACCGAAAGAACCAATATCGCTGAAATTGCGTGGGCGTTTATATTTTTATTACAAATTACTTTGAGTGCGTCATGAATGATGTCATATTTCAACATTAAGTTTCCCAACTATAATTTCTTAATTTTAATTTAATTGCGGTCAGTGGAGTACGTTATTCTTCATGTTTGTACATCACTTTATTCGGACGTATTGTCAAACTTCTTATACAATCGAAAAACTTTTTAGATTATGAGGTCATTTGGAACGCCAACGCGGTTTCATTTTTGAACGAAAAAGTTTATATCCCTTTATCACTTTTTGGTTAGAATGCGTAGCCACTACTCCTTTTAACGTGTGATTTTAACGTTGTGGCTACGTATTCTAACCAAAAGGTGATAAAGGGATATTGAGCTTCCCCTGCAATACGTGAAAAAAAATAAAAAACCATCACTTGCACAATTTTTTAAAGATTTATTAACGCTGTATATGACAAGGAAAATTGAAATTAGAGAAATATCACAGAACAAAAAAACCTTACAACATCACTTCCATTACTTTTAATATTACCTGACGCTTTTTGAATTGAGGACGTTTCTGAATGACTCGGTGGTGGATCCAATTTATGCCGAAAGTAACAATAAAACCGATCGTAAAAACCTGAATTGATGGATTTTTTTAAATTAGGAAAATATATCATCACAAATTTACATACGAACAAAACTATTTCTTTTACTACTTAGTAAGTAGTACTTACTGATGATCTTAGTAACATCTTGAAAATAAAATAGAATAATAGACTTAACTTCGATTATAAATAAATACAAACAAATGCACCTTATAGTGAAATTAAAAGCTTATTAACATGAATAGTAAAATTTTCAAGGCCTAGAAAATAATATATAAAAACCATCGCTTTTCCACTTATTTGACGCTACTATTAGCTTGACAATAGATATTGACCATAAGAGTCACTGAAATGTCGGATTCAAAAATATAACCTTTTAACTTCCTAATGCAAAAGAAATTGTAACTTCAAATTCATTGAGCATCCTGTAAACATCGTTCAAAGTAGAGCCAATATATTGGCTCTCGTGCCTTGGCTGATCTTTTTATATGCTCACAAGCGTTACTAAGAAATAGTCTTCCGAGAATTTTGGCACCAACACTTCATTAAAAAATATGGTTTTCTTCGTCATTGTACTTATCCAAAACTGATGTATGAAACTTGTTCAAGTATTGTAATTTTCTCGAAATAATATATGTTTTATGGTTACATCGAAAAAGCGTTTCCGTGTAATCGAATAGTTTTCTGGATCAAAGAAAGATATTTTGGGTAGAAGGCTTCTACTAGAAGCACATATGTAATTATGTCGTTTTCGCACGTGAATTAGATTAGTGTGAATTATTTTGGTATCGAAAAGTTCTTCAAACAAATTTTTAATAAAAAAAATTCGAAAAAAATCGGTTACATAATGATCTCGGTTTATAACGAAATGTTATGAAAATTCCATATATATCCCCTTTTCACACTATCTGGAATATCCCGGCCTTACTACTAAAAACACACTACGTTTGCTCATCAGGGCCGGGATATTCCACATAGTGTTAAAAGGGGAATTTAAACTGGAATTTAATCGTATCGTATCCAGAGGGACTGAAAACAAAACTGGATAGTATGGTAGGGGGGAAATCGAAACTGGATCGAATCGTATTTAGAACAACTATAATGAAAATGATATCGTATCGCAAAAACTGATCCGATACAATTATGCCGATTTCTTCCGATCACATTAATTTTTTAACAATATTACTGAAAAAATCACAGATACACACAACTTTTTCTCCGTATTATAATACCATTGAAAAAATTTTAACTTAATTAAATGAAATAATCTATCTTATAAAAGAACTTTCTTATTCATTATGAGTGGCCAAATAAGCTGTAATTTATGTAGTCTTTAAGCATAAAAAGCCAATTAAAATTTTCCAAATTGATTCCAACCGATAATCGGTTACTGATTCCAAGCCGAATTTAGGGGGAAATAATCCAAAAGTGAAAATGTCAATTTCGAAACTGGAAAGTTCATTTCGTGGCATAATTCCTAATAGATAACTAGATAACATAGTACCTTAATTATAAAGTCAAAGATCATAACGTCAAAACAGTAGGTAGGTTATGATTATCACTATTCACGATTTCATCCACAGCAAGTTGCCATTTCCGGACTAAAAAAGAAACATACTGTATAGAGATATTGTTTATGCGGAAAATATTTATGATTTTCAATGCAAATTTCGAGAATATGTTCTAACTGTTTTGAATTTTTTTAAATATATCTATAACTTTAGACTATAAACTATAGTCTATAGAAATAAAGATTATAGAGTTAAAGATCTACTATAGTTAAAGATTGATTTTTTAAAAAAGCGAACGAAATAAATTATTGATGAAAATGGCATACCCCTAATAGGCGTCCCCTATTAATGTAAATTTATAAATTTTCGTTTCAATATTGACATTTTTACTTCCAGATTATCTTCCATAAGTTCGGTCTGAAATGAATTCGGCCTGGAAAAGTTTCATCCGAAAATTTAACAAGAGCAAACAAGGAAATATCAGGAATTATGCTGCCCTAGATTTTTGATAATAAACAAATAACTTTCTTGTACCATTTTTATATAACATTAAATTCATACACAGACATTTACTGGATTTGAACTTGCTGCTATCCGACTGATGTGTTGTTGGGTTACCATAGAAAAATGTTTTGAGAAGTCCGGGAGTCGAACCCAGGTAAACGGGATGATCATGGAGTCGCGCTAACCACTACGCCAACTGCTCATATCCCTTTATCACTTTTTGGTTAGAATGCGTAGCCACTACTCCTTTTAACGTGTGATTTTAACGTTGTGGCTACGCATTCTAACCAAAAAGTGATAAAGGGATATAACTGACTAGAATATGTTGATTATGACGCGAAATCTTTCGCCCCAACAGTGTTTTGAAATCCTCAACAATATTAAAAAGTTGAAATTTGATGAAATTTAATTTTCCTTATTTTTTCACAACTTTTCAAAAGTGCCGTGAACCGCCGATTTCCGTATTTATTAACCAAACGCTTTCCTGATTTTTAACTGAATTTGAGGTTAATTTCTGTATAAGAAAGATAACTAAAATCAAGGGCAAGATAAGACTTCGCTGAATTTGCGAAAATCTCTAGAAATCTGCACTTTACTTGTACAACATAGTAAACCGGGAGTAATTTGCACAAAATTGTTATCGGCTTGTATAAACCGAAAAACTTTGATTGACCACCCCAGTTAACAGATTTTTATATAGCTAGAATATAAAGGTAACTGTAACTTACGTCATGATAATTGGGATTCGAATGATCGGCAAATTATGAATTGTTTCTTAGTTTCACAAAAAACGTGAATTTTGGCTTGTTTAATTTTGTGGAATGTCGTGCTTAAGATTTGAATAAATTAGCGTAAATTCTTGCATGTATGCAGAGAAAAAGGTGCTTCTGAAAACCTTACAAGCAGATATCCAGTTTATTTTCAAGATGTCATACAAATGAATATATACCACGCAGAGAAATTTTCATTAACGTCTTTACTCATTTTAGGATTGATATAACCCCCAGGCACCAGAGCCACTTTTATGGCTTGACTTTGAACTCATATTATGGGGAAAGTAAAAGTGTTAGCGATATAATTGTTGCCAAGTCATTGAGATAAAGGATAGACTTAAATTTCTATATAATTATATTACGACAATTAAAATGTTGAGCTCTTCATTTCTGCAGTTGAAAATTGATTATTTTGTGATACTAAAATTATTTCAAATTTGTGATTTTAGAAAAATTTACTCTCGAGCAAATTAAAAGTCAGTCAGAGACCTCAGAACAAAAAACTTAACTATGGTCCATCGAATGGTCATATCGAATTATGAAATATGTCATATACAGTAGTTGTTGGCAATGGGCAACACTGGCAATGAGCAATGGGTAACACTTTTCAGCCAAAAGCCAAAATTATCTTACTTTTTTTTGCAAATTTTTCGATAATTTTTGATAAAATTTTGATTCTTGACTGAAAAAATATTTTATAAAATTTAAGTGAAATAATAACGAAAAACACTTTTGCCAACTACTGCAGTTAAAGTCACTGTGCAAGTTAAGATACAAATGAATTTAACAACAAATTGGATATTATTGCAAAACACAGTCTGTGTACTACAGAAAATGCGTTGTCAAATTTATAATTATTTCCTCATTGTATGGACAAAACATTTAATGACATGGCATGACATAAGTTATTGTGCTTTTCTTAAAAATGCGTAATTTACTGATATGTCAAAGACCAAAAACGTTATTGGAAATGATAACGGCAAATGTAATTTATTCAGAAGATGTTTTCGCAGAAATTGTAATTCGCTGAAAAATCGTGGATTCAAATTTTTAAAATACTATTACTACAAAATAATTTTGCTCATCGTTATGTGTGGTGAATATCATTCTAGACGTGTATATAAAGTATCCATGTACATTTACATTAAGGGGGTCGGTCCATTTTGACAGATTTGCACTTTTTCAATTTTTTTTCTCATGATGGTAAACTTTTTGCCACTTTTGAATTTTCAAATCAAATGTTTTTAAAATGTAAGGTGCCACCTTTGAGCTTACTTCGTATAATCNGATTTTTTTTTGATAATGTTCGGAACTTTTTTCAAAAAATTTCTCATAATTTGTCGAATTCGAAAAGATTAATTCGAACTCTAAATTTTCTAAAAAAGCAATAATTCGAAAATTCTGTAGTTACAAAAGTTGCCTGGATTATTAAACATTATTTTGATGGTATATATATCCCTTAAGGGGGTTGTGGGTGTAAATGGAACAAGCGTTGACGAAAATTTTTGTTTTATTCTAGATTCAGCTGATAAAAAACAACTCAGAATGAACGATATTTTCAACCAATCATATTGCGTTATTTTTGGTTAAGCTAGGTGGGGGAATGAGGCGAGTGGACACCACGCGTCGAAAACATGACTCATGCAACTACTTCACCAACACAGAAATTATATCGTATGAACTTATTTTACGTATAAAAACAAACAGAGAATAATTTTTTCAACGAAATAACGTGGTAAAATATGACAATATTTCGTAGGCTTCATTCATTTTCTGTTTTATTTAATTTTAAACAAAATTGGCCGACTTATTCAGATTTTAAAGAGAATTTCTGAATTTCATTTTTATCGCCTTAAAACAAACAGAGAATAATTTTTTCAACGAAAAAATGTTGTAAAATATGACAATATTTCGTTTTATTCAATTTAAAGTAAAATTGATCGAGATTTTACAATTTTTGTGTGAATTGAGAACATATTTTTACCAGTTTTTCGATGCCGCACCGGTGAGCCATCCTTCACCAGAATTAAAAAAATTTACTTGCAGTTGACAGANGATTTTAGATAATCATTTTGCAAAAAAAAATTCTTCGATCCAATAAAAACTCAGGGAGGAGATACGATTTTAGTTTGGCGGACTTTGAAGGCGCCGCCTGGCCGAACTTAACTTCAAAAGTAAAAAATAATATTTCCATTGTCATTTTTTTACCCGAATTAGTTAGGTCCCAAATTTTAAGAAAATTCTGTGAACCGAACTGTACCCCCTGTTAAAAAGAGAAATACTACAAGTATAAAACTATTCCGCATTTTGATTGGCTGAAGGCTTTAGGCGTCGATCGATATCGAGTTGACGACAAAAAAAGTTACCGGTAACTTTTATTGTCGGCAAATGGATATCGATTTATCACGGTCAAATCGGATTACTGGAAGAAATTTTTGTCGATTTTTCATTTGACTCATATGGTAAAAAAAGTGCTCTTTACACCACAAGGTGGTGTCGAATGTCAAAATAAATGACGTCAAAAATTTTCACTTGAAAAGTGACTCCAAGTAAGTATGATTTTAGGCCCCTATGATATTCCATTGTCGATATTCAAAAAAAGTGCTCCTTACATCACCAGGTGGTGTCGAATGTCAAAATAAATGACGTCAAAAATTTTCTCTTGAAAAGTTACTCCAAATAAGTATGATTTTAGGCNTAACATAGCTCGACCGAGATATATGAAACCGGCACTTTAATTTTAAAACCGGTATTTTCACCGGTAAAGATACCGGCAAAAAAATGTCCATTTTTTTCCTTGTCAAATTGTACGCTTTAATTTTTTCCCGTTTTTTCCTAAACCCCCTAATTCAAAAGTTAGTTTTTTGCCCGGTTCGTTCCCTACCTATATCATATAGGCTATATCATATAGCCTATATGATATAAACATATGATAGGCTATATCTCGGGATCAGACCTGGAGAATCATGGGCCAAACTTGAACTGTTCAACGTTTCTTATTTAACTTATTCTAGCGGATCACTAAATATTTTAGATGCTTGATTTGCATGGAAACGATTTTTATATCGGCGAGCAGCAAATCATAGACCAAGAAGAGCAAAGAACCGAAATTATAAAAATCGAAAATCTTCAAAACTGTGATCTGGCTCAGTCAAAATTTAACTGCAAACTTGTAAAAATTGAAAATTCCCATGGATTCCCTCATTTCCATTTTGAAATTAATGGAAAAATGTATTTTTACGGAATTTTGGGCGTCAGAGCAGATACTAAGATCGTTTTGCGATGCAATAAAAGTTTGACAGGATCAAGTCTGCCATGTCATAATGTCTCAACTGTACTACCTTCAGATTTTTTAAAAGAAATTATTCAGACAAAACCATCAGAAAATAAAAATAAATATGCAAATATTTTAGACATATCAGACCCTAGAGTGTATGATTTAAAGAATTACGATATAAATTCATTTGATATCGGTAGTGGTCATAAATGTCCAGGATCAGAAATTGAAGTTTATGTAAAATCATTTAATAAACCGAAAAAGAAATCGGAATTAAAATGCAAAATTGTAAAAATTGTTAATTTAAATTCCCGCGGATTCCCTAATTTACATTTTGAAATTAATGGAAAAATGTATTTTTACGGAATTTTGGGCGTCAGAGCAGATAATAAGATCGTTTTGCGATGCAATAAAATTTTGGCAGGATCAAAGATGCCATGTAATAATATATCAACTGTACTACCTTCCGATCTTTTAAAAGAAATTATTCAAAAAAGACCATCAGACATTAAGCATAGATATTCAAAATTCAAATTTTTTGACAAATCAGACCCCAAGGTGTTTAAAACTGATATTGACAATTAACGAATATCAAATTCACTGATACGGTAAAGTCATAAAATGTTCAGGAAACGCGAAATTGACGTTTATTTAAAATCATTTAATAACTGCGGAAGAGAAACCAGAAAATGAAATGCAAAAATTGTAAAAATCGTTAAATTTCCGCGGATTCCCTCAGTTTCTTTCATTTGAAAATTAATGAAAAAAATGGTTTTTTTAACGGAAATTATAGCGTCAGAGGAGATATAAGATTTTTTGGCGATGCCAGATAAGCTTTAATCTAGACTCAAAATTGCTATGTCATAATACATAACTGTACTACCTTCCGATTGTTTAAAAGAAATTATTCAGAAAAGACCATCAAAGAAATTAAACATAAAGATTGTTTCAAAAATTTTTTGGACATAATCAGAGCCCAAGGGTTATGGAATATTGATCAATTACAAATATAAATTCATTTGATATCGGTGAAGGTCTAAATGTCCAGGAATAAGAAAATTGACGTTTATTATTTAAAACCATTATAAACCGGAAGAAAACCGGAAAATCACATGCAAACTATAAAAATTGTTAATCGCTGTAGGGCACCCTAATTTTTCTATTTTGAAATTAGTGGAAAAAATGTATTTTTAGCCGAATTGTAGGCGTTAATAGCAAATAATAAGATTGTATTGCAATGCCAAGAAAACATTTTTTCAGGAATCAAAGTTGCGATGATAGTAAATCATCAACTATACTACTCCGATTTTTTAAAGAAATTATTCAAAAAAAAAACATCAGAAAATAAAAAGAATATGCAAAAATTTTGGAACAAATCAAGATCTCAAGGGTTATGATTTTGACAATTACGAGTATAAATTCATTTGATATCGGTGAAGGTTCAATAAATGTCCAGGAATAGAGATTTGACCTTTATTTAATAATATTACGGTTTTATTTTGACGATCAGACAATAACTCAGTAAATTACAGAATTCAAAAGTAAAAACGTATACATACTATTTTTGAACATGGCATCCGTGAACCCAATTTTATTTTAAATCAGTCAACCCGGTAGAGAACCGGGAAATGCCAAGCTATGTAGAAATTTTTAATCGGCGTAGGTGACGCCTATTTTGCAATTTGTAAATAATTTTATAAATTCATTGATATCGTCCATAAATTTTCAGGAACATAACTAAAAAATAAAATCAAATAATAAACCAGAAATTTTTGTCATAAACTTACAATGCCAAAATTTCTCAAAATCGTTAATTCCCGGCGGATAACCAATTTAAATTTGAAATATAATGGAAAAATGTATTTTTACCGTAATTGTGGGCGTTTGATTACGAGGGATATTATATTTTTTAATTTTTATTTAAAATGAGCCTCCAGATCAGCCTAGGCCGATAGAAAGTTTATCTATGTTTAAATATAAATTTGATAAAAAAATAAGCTGCCTGCTTCGGCCGAAGGCCGATAAAAAGAGATTTAAATGTAATTTTGTTGAAAAAATGGAAGCCCCAAATCGGCCGATTCTTTCCGCAAAAAAATACATTTTCTCAGTTATTTTTTAAATTTTTATCAGTTATTTCAGTATTTTTCAAAAATTAGAACAATTTTTTTGAGAAAATTGTGAAATTTTCTGAGAATTGTCCAAAATGTTTTTAGAAATTGGGAAAATTTGTGAAGAAATTATTAAATTTTCAAACAAAGAAATCTTAAGAAGATTTATAATAATAAAAAAATTTATTTCTAGCGAAAATATTTAAATCGAAGACAGTTTTTCGAAAATTTGAAATTTTTTCAAAATATGAATTGTTTAGAAAAGAAATTCTTTTTAAAATAGATATTTTTCCAAATTTTGAAAAGCTTCTTTCCAAATTGGCGCATACTTTCAAAATTAAACTTGATTTTAAACTTTATTTTCAAAACGTTATTTTTTCAATTTTTTCAAAATTTTGATAATTTTTCCTGAAAATTTTGCAAATTTTTTCTGCTCATTCGGCCGATTAGGGGCTCATTAAAACAGTTTTAATTTAAAAACATAAATCCTATTTATCGGCATTCGCCGATTTACGGCTCCATCTTTTATTAAATTTATATTCAAAACCCTTAAAAAATCCTCAATTCTGGGCTTTCAGCAATTTGGGGTTCATTTATAAAACAAAATTAAATTAAAAAACAATGAAATCCCCTTTTATTGGCTTCCGTATAAAGAACTAATTACATGTAACGTATCTTTGTTATCTGCCTTAAGCTTTATCGTCTAGACCGAGCGTAACAAAGTTCTGTTTTCTGCTTTAACTGGTAACATCTTAAACCGTAGCCTGAATTGCTCTTGTTCCACCTTTAAGATAAAATATAGATTAACATTTCATCCACATATTAGTTTCTTTGTTCCCGCTGAAGAGTTTTTAATTAGGACGAGAACGACTTAACTTTTGGTCATTTTTCTCAAAATAAATTATGAAAATTTTTATTTTTTGGCCGTTTTAGTAGTAATATTTAATTTACTTCTTAAAAGCAATAAAAGGTTGCATTTTAAATCTTGAGGTATTTTGCCTTCTAACTGAATAACTTTATTAATTTATTTTAATGTAGAAATTCGTTAGACGGCAGAATACCTCAATATCTTAAAAATTACAAATCTGTAACAATTTGATTTTTTTATAAATTTGAAATTTGAATGAAAATAGCTAAAAATTGGATACCTGTTCGCGTCCTATTAAAAGCTCTCAACTTTCTTAGTGGCTGATTAAAAGTATCGATTATAGGTGAAGGCTATTCAAAAATTCCGAGATCAATTTGAATAGCCAGTGTTTTTCTAACTTAAATCATTTTTGTAAATTCATATGTGATTTTGAAAAATTTGTATCGTATTCCGATGAAGCACCTGAAACTAATTTCCCGTCATTTTCTCTTGCATTTAAATCGAGCCAGACAGAATTAAAATTACAAAAAAAATTATTGGCCTCCAATTTTAAATCTATCCTTGTCCCCGCGGTCAATAAAAAAATAATGAATATTTTATCGCAATTTATTATTACGGGCAATAACCCGCTCAAAAGTGGCGTCCCCGAATGACGTTTTGGGTGTGAGGGGAATTTCCAATGGTTTTGGGTGTGAGGAGGGTTAAAAAGCTCTCTACTGTCAATTATTTTTGACATTACCTAAAAATGATTGGAAAAAGTTATAATAATTTCTACAGTTTGAAATATACATTTTTTTGTAATGTTTTTAAGTATTGTTAAGAAAATTCATATTCGAAGATTGGAGATTAATTTCCGAAATGTTAAAATTGTTGAAATAAACGATAAAGAAGTTGAATTTCAGCGAAGAATAACAGATTTGACAGTTACAAATTGAATTATCCGAGCGAAAACAGGAAATATCAAAACTGGAGGGTTTTGAACAGAAAGAAAAAAATCTGATTCGTTTCGAATAATTGGGGAAAAGCGGAAAAAATGAAGAAAATATTAATTCTAGAAAACAAAACAAATAAAATAACGGAAATTTGTAGTTTTGGAAGAATCTGTTATAAACAAGAACCGTCAAGAAGATTCGAAGAACCAAATCTTGGTGATTTAAATAATGAGGTAACTAATATATCCAAAATATCCGAATCGAATCATTAAGGCATTTTTAACGCTCATAATGTTTAATTAACCCTTTGCGGAAGTATTTCACATCAGCCACTGAAAGAGTGTCAGTTTCATCGAATGTTATCAACACGTAGCGTCCTTTTGGTTAATTGATCGAACTGATGTCATATAACTTTGACCCTTGAATTTTGGTCAAAAAATTATAGCATGATGCCCTAAAAAATCAAACTTGGGCCATTCAATGCGTTTACAAGCACTACAGTACATACTCGAGAAATTCATGTTTAAAGTGAAAAAACGCAATCTTACCGGTAAAGCCAGGAGTGGCGGTTTCTTAGAAAACAACTAAAAGTAATAATCTTTATATTTGAAGCAAAATGCCGATTAAATAATTTTTCAAAATGACCAAGGCCCCAAAAGCCTATTCTTTGCATAGAAGTTGTTTTCAAGAAACCGCACTCCTGGTTTACGCAGGTAACATTGGTTTTCCACTTAAACAATGAATTTATCGAAAGTATGTATGTAGTGCTGTAGCAATTGAATGCCAGGTTGAATTTTTAGGGCAAACCAATTGCTAAATTTTTAAGACCAAAATTTTCAAAAGGGTCAAAGTTTGATATGAGATTAGTCAAGGGTGGGAACCCGCAAAGAAGTTGAAACATGCATTCGCGCTGAATTATTTTTTCAACGAAAAGCTTATAAATTATAAAGACTTTTGGCAGAAAATTTTTTTTTTAAAAAAGGTGTGGGAAAGCTGATTTTTTTTCATCCGAAGTTTGAAAAATTCGAAAAAAAAAATTCCAAAATTTTTTGAAATTGTCGAAATATTTTTTTTTGTTTTTGTTCAAAAATGATAAATTACCTTAATAAGACCGAAAAATAATAAAATTTATTAGCTTAAAAAAAGTCGATTTTGGGGACGCCGGTACTGACCCTACATATATAAGAATCACTTCGAGTCGATATCTAATGCTGATATTGAAAACAATATTTTCACGTAAAACGTAATAGGTGGGAATAAGAGTCGGTTATCTCTGAATTAGGATTTAACTTTTTTGCCGATTTGCAAATTGACTTTCGAAATCATTTTTCGGAGAACTTTCCACACCTCGCAGATATTTGAGGTTTTTTTTTCGTTGATTTTTTTGAAAAGGTTTTCTCTTTCCTGCAAATAAGAAAAAAATGCATATCAGACCCGAAAAATAACTTCTCACTCAAAAAACCTAATAATTTCCACTTTTTTCCTGATTTAAATTGACTTTTGAAGTCATTTTTGAGAACTTCCACACCTCGTAGAATTTTGAAATTTTGGCTTCACATTTTTAAGAGATTCTTTTTTTTCTGTTAATAAGAGAAACAATGCCATATCGGACCAAAGAAATATTTCATCAAAACCTGACTTTTACAGAACTTTTTCGCAAAGAATTTTCAAAACTCGAAAAAAATGGGTACTAAAAGTCAATTTTCAAAATTTTTCGAGATAATGCACAAAACTGTAAAAATGCTTCTGCATGCTTGATGAGCTTAATCGTAAACGCTTCCCCGAAACTATTGAAATTTGGGTTCCCACCTACATTAAGTCCGAGGTCAATTAACAGCGTTAAGGGGGTATGGCGACTGATGATTTAATAAGGGCCTTAGAGGCATTAAAAATGCTCCACAAATTGATACGGGGTGATAATTAAGTGTAACCTAAGAACCCCCAATCATCAACAAAAAAATTTTGGAAATTTCGCATTTTTTTCGATTTTTTTCTAAGTATTTTTAAAAGATGAAGTTAAAAAATAACGTTGCTCGAATTTGACCACTAAAACTTCAAAATATCGTACTTACGTAAGCCAACTTTCTCACCAGTGTTTCACTAGCTTTCTTTTGAGCCTAATCGAGCACTTTTTTTTCTGAATTTTTTTTGGAAAAATTACGAAAAAATCATATTTCGAGTTAAAGCTGGAAATTGCAAAAAAGCCCGACGATGGGTCCCTCCACAATTGTTCTTAAGGAAGACTTGATAAACAATTTGAGCCATTTTTGCAAATATATGCTAGGAGGAGATAGATTTTGAAGTCTGAAATTGTGGAAAATCGTCAGTTATTTAGCGTTCTAAGAATTGGTTCCGTCGCCGGATCAAAAAAAGCTCGACGATCCAAAAGATTGACATACTACCGGTTTACGTGATCTGTGAAAATTGAGGTCAATTTGATATACCGTTGGGAGGAAGATAGTTTTTTTTGGCAGTTCGGAAATGTCACCTTGGTTACGAAATACTGTAACCTAATTGGTGTAACGGTCAACAAATATTTGTGATGTACTTTTTCGCAAGATTAAGAATAATCTACAAATTAGCATTTTCCGGTTTTTTTCTCATGAAAACTTGTTAGTTTTCAGTATATTTTCACTACCGGAAAATGTCAATCAGAGTCGCATACCCCCCTTAAACGTGTCCCCGTATAACTTTGACGTCCGATTTTCTCCAAGAATCCCCGTGATTTTCATTGGTCAATACATAATTACTCTTGGTATTGATCAAGTCAAAATTACGCGTCTTGAGGTGCTGCTGACGTCAAAGTTCTAAAGGGACAGACGTAAGTAGTAATTTAAGATATCAGAGAGCATTCCGACGCCAAACTGACACATCCTCAGTGGCCTTTCTGGAATAAGTCCGTCAATAAATAAAAAAAACTTGAGTTTGATATTGATGAAAGCTACACACTAAACCGTTAAAATTTTCCTAACGCGTTAAATTTTATATCTTCTTAACCGGCCGGTTAAGCCAGACCTTTTTTGAGATCTTTAAGATTTCTTAAAGCAATATAACCTCGATGCCTTAATAGTGTATTGAGTGTAGTACATATCGCATATAGGTAGGGGTGCGCGCAGCGGGAACCGCTACAGACTGAGCTAAAACTGTTTGACAGTATGTACAACAATTCACTACGCCAGTAACCGCTATATGAATATATCATATAAGCATATCAGGGTGCGCACCGGGCCAATTTCTAAGTTTTGAACGTTTGCTGTTGAAGCTGAAGCGAGAAAAAAGAATCTTGAAGCAGAATTCAAAAAATGAAAATAAGAAATAATTTTTATCAAAAAATCGGCGTTTTTTTCGCCGGTTAAGAATACCGTTTTTTTTTTTGTTTTAAATTTGGGCTGGTGACTTGGGATCGACGGGGATTTTTATATTTAGCTTTTTTCCTGTTCTTCAGAAATTTCAAAAACGGCATGTGCTTTCCGACATTCCCAGGAAATGCCAAAAAATTTTTGTGACCCAACGGCCGCTAATTCTGAAACATTTCAAAAGTAATGGAGTTGTGTTGCTCGAAATGCGAAGTTAACTAAAGTGCTCTAAAATGGGCCGTTTTTAAAAAGTCAGTTTCTCAACCACTAGATGGCCAAAAAACTTTTTTTTTGTGCCGCGGAATCGTTTTCTTTCTGGTGCAACAACCCTCGTGAGGTCAAAAGATTCATGTATCAACTACTGTAGTTCTCTCGTTAGTTTTACCGGTGCGCTTCGCTAAGCTTTATCTCGAGTTCGGACCTGGATCATGGCCAAACTTGAACTGTTCAACGTTCTCTTATTAATCTATCAGCTGATCACTAAATATTTAAGATGCTTGATTCTGATGGCATAACGATTTCTTTATCGGCGAGCAGGAAATTAAAAGACGCAAGAAGAGCAAAGTACGCGAAAATTAATAAAAATCGAAAAATCTGCCAAAACTGTGATCTTACTCAGTCAAAATTTAACTGGCAGACTTGTTTAAAATTGTTAATTCTCGCGATTCCCATGTTACATTTCGAACATTATGGAAACATGTATTTTTACCGAATTAAATGGCGTTAGAAGGCAGATAATAAGATCTTTTGAAATGCAATAAACGTTCGTCCGGATCAAGGTTTGCCATGTAATTATTCTGCAACTGTAATACCTTCAGATTTTTTAAAAAAAATTATTCAAAAACTAACCATCAGAAAGTTAAACGTAAAGTATGCCAAAAATTTGGAACAAAATCAGACCCAAGGGTTTATGAATATTGACAATTACGATAGTCAATTCCATTTGATATCGGTAAAAGGTCATAAAAATGTCCAGGAAAGAAATTGACCGTTCATTTAAATCACTCAATAAACCGGAAGTGATACCGAAGAGAAACGGAATGAAATGCAAACTGTTTAAAATTTGTTAATCGCGTAGGTACCTTAAATTTTGCGCATTTTGTAATTGAATGGGAAAGTTATTTTTATGAATTGCAGGAATATAAAGCGGATTATAAAATTGCTTGCGATGCCAAAAAAGTTTTTTAAGCTTATCAATGTGATAATTTATCGTCTAATTCTAGCCTTCGGATTTTTTAAAGCAAATAATCAAAAATTCGCCTACAAATTTCGGAAATATTCAAAAAAAAATTTAACAAATCTGACCCTAGGGTGTAATGATTTGAATTAATTATGGATTTTAAAGTCCATTGATATCGGTGAGGGTCATATAATGTTCATGAACAGAAATTAAAAATTTTTTCGAAAGCCAAATTCATTAAGCCCACCAATTTTTGTCAATAAACTTACAGATGCAAAAATTGTTAATTCCCTGCGGGATTCCCTCAATTACATTTGAAATACTGTCTTATTTGTCTAAGCGGACGCTAAAAACGTCCGCTTAGACCGTTAAGAAATTTTTTGAAATTTGAAAAAATGCGTTGGTTTTTTCGCCCAAAAAACGCAAAAAGACACTCAAAACGTCCCTTAGGACAATCGCAGTAAATGGAAAAATGTATTTTCAACCGGAATGCGGGAGTTAAAAGCAGATAATAAGATGTTTTGACAATGCAATAAACGTTAATCAGGATCAATGTCCGGCAATGTCATAAATATTTATGCAACTGTAACTAACCTTCCGATTTTTTTAAAAATAAATTATTTGAAAAGACGCATCAGATATCAAAAATAGTTTATGCAAACTTCTTTGGACAAATCAGATCCAAGGGTTTAATGATATGATAATTACGAATATAAATTCATTTTTGAATATCGTTGGACGGTCATAATGTTAGAATAGAATTTGACTTTTATATATAGACTACTTATAGGAAAGGACTCTGTAAAATTTTAACTTTTAAAGGGGGGTAATAAGTCGCTAGTTTCATAAGATATCAGGGGCAATTATTAATGCTTCAAAAATGATTTTTGGGGCTTTAAAATGCACATCATCAATAAAAAAATATACCTAAATTTTCACGTTTTTTTTTCAACATTTACTTGTGAAATAAACGGTTTGCTTTGAATTCAACTCACCAAAACGTCAAAATATCGTAAGTCAAGGTTCTAAGGATTTCTTTAACGAAATAATTTGTATGAATTTGCGTTGCGGACGTCGAATTCGAGGCGGACCCAAAATTTTTGATATACGAAATTCCTCAACTAAAATGATAACGCTAATGATCAAAAAAGAATTAGATGATTTGATTAATATTTTCCTGAATCTCACCTTTAGTAATCAACTTAACTGATAATTCCAAGTTTTAAAAACTGTCGATAAAAACATATCATCTCTAAGTAATGCATTTGTTCCTTGCGCTTCATCATTTCAAGACCAATTTTGTTTTCAAATTTTATGTAAAAATATATTTTTTCCGATTATGTTTTCGATACAATAAATGATTTTTTTCCCCAGTAATAATGAATCGAATAGTTGAACATTGAAAATGCAAATTGTTTGTTGTATTTTTTAACTATCGTTTTAGTTAAGTTATTTTTAGGATATAAACATGTAAACGTTTGGTAAGAATAAACACTATTAAAGATAAAAATAAAAAAAATAAAATTTCGCAACATTGTTTTTTCTTTCCATATATTGCTCTGAAACAAAATGTGATCTGCTAGACCTTGATGCACCCCCTTAGACTCACGCAGTATATTTTCTGAAAACATTTCTACTGTTAAAATAAAATTTCCTGTAATGTTTTTGTAGTATTTTAAGAAATTTAATATTCGAATGGGAGAATTAATTCCGAAACATGTCAAAAAAATTGAAAAAACGAATAAAGAAGATGAATTTCACGAAAGAAATAACAGATTTAGAAGTTAAAATTGAAATTAATCGAGCGAAACAGGAAATATCAAAACTGGAAGATTTTTGAAGAAAGAAAAAAAAATCTGAGTCGTTTCGTATAATTGGGGAAAAAGCGGAAATGAGAAATATTGAATTCCTAGAAACAAAAAAGTAAAAGACGAAATTTGTAGTTTTTGAAAGAATCATGATTATAAACAAGAACCTCGAGAGATCGAAGAACTAAATATCGATGATTTAAATAATCAGGTAACTCAATTTATTCCAAAATATCCCAAATCGAATATCCGGCCTTTTTAACGCTCATAATGTTTAATTTACTCACTGCGAGTTTTATTCAGTCAGCCACTAAAAAGAGTGTCAAGTTTTCATGAATGTTAATTCAAAACCCGTAGCGTCCTTTTTCTTATTGAACTCGAACTAAATGTCATAATCAAACTTTGACGCCTTGGAAAATTTTGGTCTAAAATTAAGCATGATTGCCCCTAAAAAATCAAATTGGCATTTAATGCTACAGCACTACAGTACATACTCGAGAATTCATGTTTTAAGTGAAACCAATGTTACCCGGTAAACCAGGAGTGCGGTTTTTAAAGAAAACAACTTTCTAATGCAAGAATTAACTTTTTGGCATTGGTCCATTTTTGAAATTATTTAAATCGGATGGGTCAAATATAAGAAAACCCGCACTCCCTGGTTTACCCGTTCATTGGTTTTCCACTTAAACATGAATTTCTCGAGTATGTACTTGTAGTGCTGTAGGCATTAAATGACCAAGTTGGGATTTTTAGGGCAATCATGCTTAATTTTTAGACCAAAAATTTCCAAAGGGTCAACAGTTTGATATTGAAATTAGTTCGAAGTCATTAACAACGTTAACGTGTCTTGTATAACTTTGACGTCCGATTTTTCAATTAAAGAATCCCGTGATTTATTGTCAATACAAATTACTCTTGCGTATTGATCAATCAAATTACGCGGTTCTTGAGGTCTCTGACGTCAAAGTTTCTAAAAGGAGCACGTAAGTATAATTTTAGATTATCAGAGAAGCATTCGAACGCAACTGACAACATCCCCTCAGTGGCTATTTTTGGAATAATCCGTCCAATATAAAAAACTTGAGTTTGATATTGATGAATCTAATAACCTTCACCGTTAAATTTTCCTACGCATTAAATTTCTATCTCTTTTCTTAACCGGCGCGTTAACCAGATCTTCTTTTGAGAATCTTCAGAATTTCTTGAGAAATAAACTCGAATGCCTTTAATAGCGTACGTGAAGTGTAGTCCATTCATGTCTATATTATATAGGCTATATATAGTATAGGCTATATGCAAATATAACAATGGGTGAGACCAATGGGGCACAAGTGACCAATATGATAAGGCATGATACATATGATAGGCCTATATTCGAGTTCGTTACCTAGAGAATTGTTGGCTCCAAACTTGAAACTGTCAACTTTTTTTTGTATTTATCCTATTCTAGCTGATCACATAAATATTTAAGATGCTTGATTCCTGATGGAACGATTTTTATATCGGCGAGCAGCAAATTAAAGACCAAGAAGAGCAAACACCGCAAATTATAAAAAATCGAAAATCTTCAAAACTGTGATCTGACTGCAGTCAAAATTTAACTGCAAACTTAATAAAAATTGAAAATTGCCGCGGTCACCCTAAGTTCCATTTTGAAATAAATAGGCAAAATGTATTCTTTAAACCGAATCGTGGGCCGTTAAAGGCAGATAATAAAATTGTTCTGCGATGCTATACAGGTTGTCAGGATCAAGTCTGCAATGTCATAATTTTCTCAACAATAACTACCTTCAGATTTTCAAAAGAAATTATTCAGAAAATAATTTATTCAGAAAAAACGCATCAGTAAAAACTGGTTATGCAAAGTCCTTAGACAAATCCAAACGCCAAGGGTTTATGAATATTGGACAATTACGAAATAATAAATTCATTTGAATATCCGGTGAAGGTCATAATGTTCAGGACTAGAATTTGAACGTTTATTATTAAAATCAGTCAATAAACCGGAAATCACAAGATGCAAACTTGTAAAACAATTGAAAATCGCCGCGGTTACCCACATTTTTCAATTTTGAAATAAATGGAAATGATTTTACAAGAAATTGTGGGCGTCAGAGGCAGATAATAGGATTGTTTTTCGATGCCAGAAAAGTTGTCGGGACAAAAGATACCATGTAATAATACATCAAGCTGTACTAGCCTTCATGAATTTTTTAAAAGAAATATTCAAAAAAATACCATCAGGAATAAAAAATGGTTATGCAACTCTTTGGACAAATTAGAACCCAAGGGTTGTGATATTGACAATTACGATATTAAATTCAATTTGATATTGGTAGTGGTTCATAATTCGAGGAATAAAAATTTGACGTTTATTTACAAATCATTCAATAAACCGGAAGAGAAAACCGGAAATGAAATGCAAAATTGTAAAAATCGTTCGGAATGTCCGCGGGAGGATTCGCCTCATTTACATGTCGAAATAGATGAAAAATGTATTTTTACGGAATTATGGGCGTCAGAGCAATAAATAAGAATTGTTCTGCGATGCCAGAAAATTTTATCCGGATCAAAAGTTCGAATGTCATAATACATCAACTGTACTACCATTCCGATTGTTTTAAAGAAATTATTCAGAAAAAGAAACATCAAGACATTAAACATAGATTTTCAAAAATTTTTGGACAAATCAGATCCAAGAGTTTACTGAATATTGACAATTACGAATATAAATTCATTTGATTATCGGTGGCAGGTCATAATGTCCGGAATAGGAACTTGAACTCTAAAATTTGGTTAATTTTCTTTCAAAATTAGATATTTTTTTCCAAATTTGAAACAATTCCTTTCAAATTGGCCCAATTATTTCAAAATTAAACTGTAAATTGAAACTTTATTTTCGAACGTTATTTTTAATTTTATTTCAAGAAAATTTGATATCTTTCCTGCCAAATTTGCAATTTTTCTGGCTCCATCTCGGCCGATAAGGCGGCTATTTCTCACAAATTTAAATTTTTAACATAAAATCTCATTTAATTCGGACGTTCGGACCGATCAGGGGCTTTATTTTTTTGAATAAATTTAAAAAAACTAAAACCTCTTTTATGGGCCTTCGGCCGATTTGGGGCTCATTTAAAAAATTAAAAATAAAATCCGATTTTATCATAAATTTAAAATTAAATTCAAACATAAAACAGCTTTTACTATGCCTTCGGCCGATTAGGGGCTCAATTTTTTAACAAATTTAAAAATCCTCCTTTCATGGAATTGTCGTCAAATTTGGGGTTCATTTTTTAACAAAAAGTTAAATTAAAAAACATGAAATTCCCTTTTAATTCGGCCTTTGGCGTTATTTTTGGGCTCATTTTTTTCACAAATTAAATTTAAACCCTATAATATTCCCTTTTTTCGGCTTTCCGGCGCCGATTTGGGGGCTCATTTTTTCAAACGAAAATTAAATTTAAAAATAATAACATTCTCTTTTTTCGGCGCGATTTGGGGCCAATTTTTCGACGAAAATTAAATAAGAAACATAAAAAATTCCAATTTATCAGCTTCGGCCGGATTGAAGAACGAATTTAGCATGTACGATTATCTTGTTATCCTGCCTAAACTTTTCGTCCACTAACCGGAGCGTAAGCAAAAGTTCTGTTTTCTGCTTTAACTGGTACATTAAACTGTAGCTAAATTGCTCTTGTTCCACTTTTAAAATAAATATAGTTAAAAATTTATGGTCATTTTCTAAAAATAAATTATAAAAAATTTAAATTCTAAATGCCGTTTTTAGTAGTAACGATTTATTTACTTAAAAAAAAAACAATAGAGGTTGTATTTAAATTTTGAAGGTATTTTGCCGTCTAACTGAATAATTCAGTATTTATATTTAAAGAAAAATGCAGTTAGACGGCAAAATGACCTCAAAATCTAAAATACAACCTGTAAAATTTTGTTTTTATAATTTTAAATTGATGAAAATAAGCTAAAAAAATGGAACGCTGTTCGCGTCCTATTAAAGCTCCTACTGTCATTATTTACATGTCTGAAAATTTAATTGAAAAAGTTTGATAATTTCTACTATTGACTATAATTTTTTTTTGTTATGTTTTTTGTAGTATTTTAAGAAGATTCTGATTCGAAATGGAGTTTTAATATTCCAAAAATGTCAAAATTATTTGAAGACATACACAATCAAGAAGTTTGAATTTCAACGAAAAGAAATAAAAGATTTTAAGAAGTTAAAATTGAAATTATCGAGTCGAAACATGGAAATATCAAAAACTGAGGTTTTTGAAGAAAAGAAAAAAATCTGATTCGTTTCGAATAATTGGAGAAAAGCGGAAAAAATGAAAGAAGATTGATTTAGAAAACAAAAAAATAAAAGACGAATTTGTAGTTTTTGAAGAATCTGATTCATAAACTAGAAACCTCGCGAGATCGAAGACCAAAATCTCGATGATTTAAATAATCAGGTTAACTTATATATTCCAAATATCCCCAAATCGCATATTGGCCTCTTATTTACGTTCTACTGATCTCTCCTTAATCACTGCGTTTTTCAGCATATATTTTCGTCATATGTATATTTTTGATGGCGTAAATGAAAAAATAGTTCGCACTTTTGTTCGCCAATTGTATGAGAAATTGAATGAGCATAGTTTAAACCAATTCTGATGAAGCGGTTTTCGAATAAATGTTTACCGACTGGCCAAAATACCAGTTTTTAAGGTACTAATGTATTTTAAGCCGACAAAAAACCATCGCAATAATTTTGCCTCGTCGAGAATTTGACACATAAATGAGAGTTGATCGGATATGTATTAGGAGAAATGCGTACCCCCCGTTTTTGACTTTGCGCCTTTTTTTGTGGAAGAACGGAGCAGGGAAAAGCTACCGAGACTATCACCAATCGTTTTTTGGGGACTGTTTTAGGTACTATATCAGATTTTCCCAGGCCTGACTTTATTGCGGGACCATTACCTCCCTTAAGGTGTGGGTGTCGCTGATTTTGACCAGTTTACGAAGCTATTTCAGATAAACTCGCAGAAGCCTGATATATCCCAAAAACTTGTGCAGTCCTTAAAGAACAACTTTTCCACGGTGAATTGTGATTTAGACAGTAATCCTGATACAATTACCTACGCGCCTCCGCTTTCAAAAAGCATTCTAAATAAAAATCGCTAATGAAGCATTTTCCTCCGTCAATTTTTACCATATTCTTCATTATTCTGTTTTTTGTCAGCGGTCTACAAAAAAGCCTCATACATAATCATAATTGTTCATTTACTCGGAATTTTGCTTTTTGGCGGAAAAAAAACGAAAAGTAATTTTTTTTAATTGGTCATTTGGGAGATCACATGCAAAGCTATCTCCTCCCACAGTTCAGGAGATACAGTTTGTCTCATACTGCACTCTGAAAGCAACAAGGCTTGTTTGAAAACATCTAAAAGATTTTTTTGGAAATTTTGGATTTGGCCGTCTCTTGTGGCGGCCATGTGAACTTTTCATTTTTATTTTGAATTTTGGAACAAATTGAACAAAGAAATTTTGAACAAAATGCTCATTGATTGTATTCGTCTGCTTAAGTAGGTTATTTTTACCAAAAATATGAATTGGCCTATCTACATAAAGTAAAAGAAATGATCCGGAATTGACACTTAAAAAAGTATCGATTGATAAACATGATATTGTATCTATCATAGATTCAGTCCGTCTTCAGAAAAAAAACAAAACTTTTGACCCTTTGATGCAGATAAGTGAAATATAAATAAAATTTTATCTTTTTTCATGAAGAATAATTTAATGTAGTTTAGGATCATATTATACCTTTTTTAATAATCTGGTATATCAACTGTTCAAACTAATAAAAATATTGATACTTAGTTTCGCATTTATATCTTAACTGCGAAGTGTTTTGATAAATTTGGAGGATTTTACTGCGAGTTATTTCAACTGGCAGTTCAACATTTGAACTGCGGAGTTGTCCAGGCACCTTCTCTGGAGCATGACAGAAAAAAAATAAATAAGGTGAAAATTGAAGGCGAAATGCGTATTCGAGTGTTTTTTGGGCGGTTTTTTAAAAAGGCGTAGATGTATTGTTAAGATTACTGTTAAATTACAATTACGGTGAAGAGTTTGTTCTTCATGATGCAAAGTTTGAGGTATCAGCTCGCAAGTTTATTCCAAAAGCTTCGTAAACTGTCGAAATCTGCCGACACCCACACTCTTAAAGGTCCCGATATTTTCAATTATAAAACGCCACAATATATGGGTTAAAATTTTTGCTTTTTTCTCTATTTTTTCATATTTGACATAACTTGTTTTTAAAATAAAATATTTTTATTGTATTGTTTCTTATTTGTCTTATTACTTATCTGATCACTAAATATTTTTGATGCCTTGATTCTGATTGGCAACGATTTTTATTTCGGCGGAGAAGCAATTTATAGACCGAAGAGAAAGTAATCGAAATATAAAATCGAAAAATCTGCAAAACTGTGATCTGAGTCAGAAAAAATGCAACTGCAACTCTGTAACATTGTACCCTAAGATTGATGAAAAAGATACCTAATTTTAATGTGTAGAATCCGGCCACTTTTACATTTTGAAATAGATGGAAAAATGTATTTTTACGGGATTTTGGGCGTCAGAGCAGGATATAAGATCGTTTTGGATGACAGGAAAATTTTGTCAGGATCAAGACTTGCCATGTAATAATATATTCCTGTACGCGACCTTCATGACTTTTTAAAAGAAATTACTTGAGAAAGACCATCAGAAAATAAAAATAATATTGCAACTTTTGGACAGATCAGATCCAAGGTTTATGAATATTTGACATTCGATATAAAACTCATTGATTATTGGGTAAAGCCTCATAAATGTCCGGAACAAAATGTTGAAAAAATTTCTGAATCAAATATTAACCGGATTGAATCAATGAACTATATGCACAACTTATAACAAATTGTTAATGTTCGTGGATTCTCATATCTGTTACATTTTGACATTAATTGGAAAAATGTATTTTTATTTAACGATATGGGTGATCAAATTCAGATCATAAGATTGTTTTGNATGAAAATTTTCCGCAAATCAAGTCCAAAATTTTTGATTAGTGGTTTTTTGAACTCTCCATAAAAAATCAGGACGAATCACATATTAAATGTTTTGGTATCTATTAAATATCCGTATGTCAACTAATGAGTTGGTCGTGCGATTATCATTTCTAAACTATCGATGAAATTTTTAACACTCGGCTGTACACTCAATAAGTGCCATTTGGCACTAAATATTTAAAAATTTGATGCTTGTCAAAAATTTGAAATAAAATTGTGGGTGTTATAGGCGCCATTTCTTTAGATAGTGAGAACTTTTTTCAATATCAAAACGCAATTGAAGGTCAATTTTTATCTTAAAAAAGTTGTTTTTCGCTACTTTTTGCCATTTTTAACCATTTTTCATGGTAAAAAAAATTTCATATCAAGGAAATTTTTAATAAGCAACATAAAAACAAGACTTTT
>SCLH01001535.1:30842-43309 GCA_004367855.1 Oikopleura vanhoeffeni | reverse complement strand
ATGACGAATTTTAATAAAATGTCAATAAGTTTGAAAATTTTTTTTAATTTGAAAATTCGACAAGATTGCTTTTAATTCTTAAATTTTCCCATAAGAAAGTTTTTGGTTTTTAATTTAAATTTGTTAAAAAATGAGTCTCAAATTGGCCAAAGGCCGATTAAGGGGAATATTAAATTTTTTATTTTGTGGAAAAATGAGTCCCAAATCCGCCGAAGGCCGATAAACAGGGATACTATATTTTCAATTTAATTTTGTTGAAAAATGAGCCCCAAATCAGTCGAAGGCCGATTATGGGAGATATTATATTTTTAATCTTATTTCTTTGAAAAATGAGCCTCAAATCGGCCGAAGACCAATAAAAAGAAATATTTTGTTTTTTATTTAATTTTGTTGAAAAATAATATTATATTTAATTTAATTTTGTTGAAAAATAATATTATATTTAATTTAATTTTGTTGAAAAATAATATTATATTTTTAATTTAATTTTGTTGAAAAATAATATTATATTTTTAATTTAATTTTCTTGAAAAATGAGCCCCGAATTGGCCGACGGCTGATAAAAGAGGATTTTATAATTAAATTTGTTAAAAACGAGCCCCTGATCGGCCGAAGGCCGATAAAAAGGGATTTAAAGCTCTCAGTTTAAATTTTTTAAAAATGATCCCCAAATCGCCCGAAGGTCGATAAAAGGGGTTTTTTCTATTTTTTTATTTATTTTTGTTGAGAAATGAGCAGAAAATTGCCAAATTTCAATGTAAGTTTGAAAATTTTTGTATTTGTATTAAAAAGTTTAAAATTGAAGTTCAATTCTGGAAAAAAATTTCCAATTTGAGAGGAAATTTTTTATTTGGAAAAATTTTTTCTAATTTTGAAAAAAATTGAAAATTTTTTTTGAAAATTTGATAGTTTTTTTCAAAATTTCAAACTTTTGTTTAAAATTTGAGATTTTTTTTAATTGGTCAATTTTTTTCAAAAATAAACAAAAATTTAAGAAGTTAAATTTTTTAAAAAATCATAGTTGAAAAAAATTCTTCAAGATCGAAAACTTTCTTCAAATTTATAATTTTTTGTTAAAAATAAATTTTTTTATCATTTTAAATTTGAAAGCAAAGTTCANGTGTCACGATTTTGAAGCCAATTTTTGGCCCAGATAAGGATCAAGTTGTTTCTATTGAGAAAGTCGAAACCGGGAGAAACGACCGGTTTCGTCGGTCAGACCATAAAAGATGAACTATTCTCTAGAACCGACACTTTGTTATTTAAATATTCGTAAAACGAATTCATTCGGAGAATTGCCTTGGTTGACACCAAAGCAAGAACTCAGAACTCATGACCGGGTTCTAAAATTCACTCTCCCGAATTAGGAATAATAACAGGTGCCGGCTCTAGGAATTAACTCATTTCTTTGAAGCGGGCTCCTAAATTTGAAAAACCCAGCCTCCTGATTGGTCGTTATAATATTAAAAAACTAAGATCTAATTACTCGACTAAAATAAAGCCAAATTTCTAACATTAAGAGAAATATTATTGTAATAAACCGCTAGGATAAAATTCAGAGAAATTGGAATGTAAAGTAAAAAGTAATTTTATGTGTAAAAAGACCATCGATGATGGAAAATTTTCATAATAACGCATTATGAATTTAAAATTTTTTGTAAATTATCTTGGAAAACCAGCTGTGCTGGAAAATTTTCTTCTACAAATACCGCATTATAAACAAAATTTTGTAAAATTGTCTATAAAGACCAACCGTGCTGGCAAATTTTTCAGAATTTACCGAAAAAAACACCATCAGTGCTGCCAAAAAATTGAAATAAAATATCCCCCTAAAATAAATTTACAGTTTAAAACTAACAATCTCGCAATAAAAGTTAAAAATTACAATTTAATAATAATTAAAAAACCTTCATTAACATTAATTAAACTGTACTTAAATATATTTTCATTGAAAATAAAATAAAAATAATTTAGATAACAGTCGACATGGAATATTGTGATGACCAAGTAAACCCGGCAGTCCATGTTGCAAATTTTATTTACCACGACAATCTCAAATTTACAGTAGACAGCTTGATAAATTCTCAGAACGCGAAAGAAGCAGCGAATGTTAATTTCATACCATTAGGTACATATACCAAATATTCAGATATTATACTTAATGCAATCCTTAAATTAAAAATCTAAGATATTTAAACTTTTTCAAATTATAATAAAAACAATTATATATTATAACTAGAATTTAAAAAAAATAGGATATTTAAAATAATTTCAAATTAAATTAACACTTAATAACCATGTTTCATATAAAAAACAAATTCATATTAAAAATTAAAACTTTTAGTTACGGATTTGGGGAAACTTGGTGCCTTTTTGTTATTATCCTCAGAACCTACAGTCGGATTCGGTAAATTGCTAAGAAAAAATGTTCCTACTGACCAGCTTTTTCTGCTACAGATAATAGCTAACGAAGGTATCACCACAAAATTAATTATTCGGGAATTAAACGGGGAAATCAAATACAATCTCCAAATTGTGTGGGACAAAAATATCTCCGAAAAAAGTATACGGTATATTATTCGACAGATATTGGAAAAAGTAAACCTCCCTAAGGATATAAAAATGGCTGTTCTTTCAATTTATCAGAATAAAAACGATTCCTACGGACATTCCCACCTCGCCCTAGATTTGTCGGTAGAAAAACAAATCTCAATATCAGAAAAAATTGAATATTGGAAAATTGTTAAACGGTGGATGGATGATAAATCCAAAAATTTCCCAAATGCATATACCGCGCTAGATCCTCGATTTCAGAAAACGACGGAAAAGTTTCGCCCATATAACATTATTGGTGAACTCCACAAGGATAAAAGCAAGGAGCGTATTATTGAAGTAACCATCTGGTACCAAAATAATATCGACGAATATCAAACGATTGTTGATAAACGTCCACAGATGAAACGATTACAGCTCAAATTAGGTAATTCATAACCTAATAATAAAATCCTTAAGGATAAAAACGCTGAAAATATTTTTCAATAAAATTTAAAAAATCTTTTTTTTTTAGGATTGTAGCAAATTATTAGAAATTAAAATAAACAAGAGAGACGATAAAACTTTTCTCACTTTTCCAAGCGCTATAGACTCCATTAAAAATCTATCTCAACAGTCTACGAGCATTTTAATTTAAATATTGCGGAATTCCTCGTACAATTTTCCGTTCTCCTGATATACCGATACAAAATATTTTCAACTTAAATGTGAGAAGGGGTTTGTTTTGAGTCGTTTCCTGACTCAAAAGAGGAGCACTCAAAATATTCTGTTTTGTCCCTTCGAAGATATAACTCAGAGGGTATTAATGCAATCAAGTTTTTAATTCGATATTTGAAAATTTCAGAAACAATTTTTGTACAAATCATGGTGAATCTCAGAAATAAATATTAGCGGTTAAAATTCTACAGACACTTCGTGGCGTCGAAAAGGTCAATCTAGTACAATAGTGTACGATGAGTGCGTACAGGTTAACAGTAAAATGGGATACTTGAAGTTAATCTTCCGGAAACGTGAAACATAGGCGCAAATCTCCTATAATCAACACCCGTAATAGGAACAAACATTCGAAAAAAATTTCACCTATTTTTTTGGGAACCTTAAGTAATGTGTTTGACAAGAAAAGATTTGACGATCCCGTTTTTTGCCTTTTTGACATGATTTTAGGTAATGCCTTGAGCCACAATTGTTGGCCTGTGTTACAAGGGTTAAGGAATTTTCTGGCGTATTTCTAGCACTTTCAAAATTCGCTGTAGCAATAGTGATAGTTTTTTTGAGTTGTAATCTTTTTTTTTGAATGATCCCTGCGAGTGACCAAAAAAATCCTCCCTATCAAAATGGCTTGGAAAAAATGACAGGTATGAAATCGGGTCAAGCACGGCGAACAATTTTGGTTCACTCTGCTACCCCTTTTTTTTTCCTTAGAAATCATTTTGGACTAATTTTAATAAAATTTATTTATAAATATTGGTTGAATAAAATTAATGAATGCATGTATAGAGCAATTCGAATTACTGCGTGAGTCAATTAATCCAAAAAAGTATTTCTGAGGTTTTTTCAAAACGGTCACTTTTGCATTTGTGATGAAAAATTGCAAGCAAAAATCAGCACCTAATTCTTTTAACTCTGACTATTTTTTAACACTAAATTCTCACCATTCTAGACTGTTTTTTATTGACCAATCACCCAGAGGCGTATCTTCCCAGACGTCCCGCGTATAGGGTGAAAGTACGCGTATAGGTGAAAATACGCGTATAGGTGAAAGTTTTTGAGCAAAGACATCACCTATACCCGCACCGCCTGCCGGGTATATGATATTATTGGAATAACAGACCCTCAGAGGACAGATCTTAATATTTGAAAAAATGCGAAATTTGAGCATTCTGATTGGTTGATCAACCTTCCCAGATATGACCAATAGAATTAGGCCTATCAATGCAACCCTGGGGTTTTGAATTGGGTGAGTATCCCGCTTTTGTTTCTATATTCACATATTCAGGAATCCTGTCCTCAGAGGAACAGTCCTATGACTCATAGGCTCTAGGGTCATATCCATATCCCCCTATTCACACTTTTGTGAATAACCCGCCTGGAATAGTAAGGTGTTTTTAAGTACAGGGGGGTGCGGCGTATTGTTTAGAAAGTTTGTCGCCAAAACACCCTAACTATACGCGTAATTCTAACTATACGCGTACTTCTAACTATACGCGTCCTTTGGGAAAATGGCTTCGATTGGTCACTTTGAACAATATCTAAGTTTTAAATTGCGTTAAATATGGTAAGAGTAAAGAATTTTTTGGTGATTTAAAGTTAATTTTTTCGTTACAAAATCTTCTAAGGATGTATAATTTACTTTCATTGAAAAAAAATAAAATAGTTAATTTTAAAATAAACATGAATTCGAAAAGATTTACCAAAAATCGTTAAAATGTCAAGAAACATGAAAATTATGGAAAAAAATATGGCTCACAGAAATCACTCTCATGCACAAACGAAAAACTAAATATTTTTATTTGAATAACTATTGGCCATTCAAAGCTAGCCGACATTGTTTGCGAGACTTGAAACATGTTTTTAAACTCCTTGAAATACCCGAACTTTATTGGTCAATCTGAACAGTTTTTAAAAGTGTATTTTTTGTCCCACGCCGCCCGAGCATCTTGGTCTGAAAATCTGATTTAAAACGCACCTTATCTTTGCCTAGGACGTTTGAAAAAAAACCCGAATAAAATTTATTTTTTCAAATGCGTAGTTTTTTGCGGAAGGCTTACGTAGGTTTTGCGTGGCATTAACTATACCGTATACTATACCCGCACCCCCTGACGTAGGGCCGGATATCCACAAAGTGTGAAAGCGGATATTTTTCCAAAACATAGACTTATTATGTCTGTCACAGTATCAAATGTTCGAACTTCGAACAAATCGATTTTCTTTAGCTGAGGAAAATAATAATTGAAAATCTGTAAATTGTCATCCTGTCCTATTTAGAATTACGGGTACATTAATTTTTGAGAATATCTGTCGACGAGCCAGATATTATTATTCAGGAACTTTACATAATTTCTTTTTTTTTAACACGGAAATGGAAAACATGATCCCCTATTTTGTAGATATGCTGATAAGTAAACAGTCATAAAAAAATCGATTCATGCGAAAACTTAATTGCAGCCATAATAAAGTCATTATTTGGGATCTAATCGTATACGATAAATGGATCGACGATTATGTTACCTTTTATAAACGAAACATTTATTATGTAGAATTTTGCAAAGCTTTCCGATGTGCCATAAATATTGTTAACGAGAACATTCGCTGCTTCGCAGTGCTTTTACAAATGCCGATGGAAATTCAATCGGTATTTTCCGAGGTTGAATTGCCGAAAAAAATTATTTTTCTATGTTTTACTTTTTTGAGGTTAAATAATATTAATAATTGCCACCATGGCTTGAAGTGACTGAACGAGTGAGAACCCCTATTTTTTAGACAGATTTTTTCAAGTTCAAAAAACTCAGGTAAACTTCTCAAGGTGCAAATTTCGACGCGACAAAGTGTGCGTTAATCTCAAGAAGTAGACAAGGATAAAGAAAATTATATTACCACCGAGAGAGATAAAGAAATTGTAAAAAATTAAGCATTTAAATTGAAGTTAATCGGATGTTATTAACTATATAAACTAAGCTCTCCAGAGTCGGAAGCCTGGTACAGCAGGATCCCGGCCGTATAGAAAGGCAAAAGGATAGGGTTTTTTTTCAAAACTTCCTAGGCAAAAAGAAGGCCGTTTTCGAAAAGCCACATATAGGCATAATTAAGAATTTTTTTATAAATGAAAAAAACTATTCTAATTAATCTTGTCGTTTCAAGCGTTTATTCTATTCACCAGTAAGTTGATTTTGTTTCAAAATATGCAACAATTTTTGTTTCAAATAATTTCGCAGCAATCTTCATAAATTGGATTCAATTTCTGTACGAAGTTCGTACCTACGAACTCGAGTTACTGTTTTTTTTTTCTTAGGTCTCAAGTAAGTTCTCAAAATCACGGTAGGAAACGCCGAAAATTTTCCAACATAAAAAATTACATTTAATCTGCTCCATAATTATCCTTAAAAAAATTGCCCTGCATTTTTTGATTAGTATGGTAATTGATATTTTTTTCGTTTTTTATGCATTTCTTAGAGTCGAGTCTGTGATACTTCGATCAGTTTCTTATAAAAATAATTACAAAATAAGGCCCCGTAGCTTTAGGATTTTCTGGCGTATTTCTAGCACTTTTAATTTCTCTATAAGCGATAAGTGATAACTTTTTTAGAGTGGTGACAGATACCACAGTGGTATACCACTGGACTCTTTTTTTCTTAGAATTCATTTTGAATCAAAATTTTTATTTAATATATTTGTTTCGAATACAATAAAATAAATGCATTGCAGAAGCTAAATTCTAAATTACTGCGTGAGCAATTTATCCGAAAAGAGTTCTGAGGTTTTAACAAACGGTCACTTTGCATTTGTGGGATTAAAAATCGGAGCAAACCAATCAAGCCCTTAATTTTCCAGATTTGACACCCCTTTAACTACAAAAATGTAAAATTAAAAATTTTAATAAATTCTAGATCTTGTTTTTTATTAACCAATCAGACCGTAACTTCCAGCCGTCCAGCGTATTAGGTGAAGGTTTTTGAGCGACAAAACTTTCACCTATTACCGCCTGACCCTGCTGTAGTTAGGTTACCAAAATGAGTATGTGGGGAGTACTGGTCGCATTTTTTAAGGCCAAAACAGGGTTTTCAGCGTCGCCTCAATGGAAATACTAGAAACACACGAACCTATGGATTTCAGTTCAGGATAATTGAACCATAAATTATTTTGCTTCCACAAACAAATTGGAGGCCTCTGATTGACCGACCAATCAGGACGACCTTTCAAAAGCTGATGATATTTTCAACTTCAAAATGCACTATCTCCCTGAGTTTCAACGATAGAGAAATACGTTGAAAACTTTTTATTGACCACAGAGAACGTGAGCAGCACACCCAAGGTCCAATTACTCATAAAAATTGTTTTTTGCCTTATTTTGAGGTGCCTCGGGAAAAATGCTACTCTTCCCTGGATTTTGACGCGGCAAAAAACTAAAACTTGGATTAATACGATCCTGAAGGCGGTTGTGGTGTGAAAATCTAGCTTATTGAGCCAATTAAAAAATAGCTCTAATGTTGGAAAATATCAGCAAAACTGATACATTGAAAATACATGTCACATACCGTTAATTCAAACCTACAGGATAACTGAACAGAAAAATATTATTTTTTAATAATTTTCATGCCAGAGGGCGATTTTTAAAATAGGCCTTAATTTTAGCTTGTTTTTAACTCTCGATGCGTAATAAAATTCGCAATTTTTCAACATAATTTTTTACAACAATTTTCTGGATTGTGCAAAAATCACGCACTGTTGAATGCCGTTTCTGAATTATTTGTTTTTGATTTTAATCGGCTAAAGAAAATCAAAAAAATTATTTTTTACAACAAAATGGAATGAATTTTATTTTTTCAATTATTTCCGAAAGAGTTTTGACCGAAATTAAAAATAATGAGAACGCAAAATTCTTTGGCGGTTTAAAAACTGGAGTACAAAATCAACAAATTTTTCAAATCACAAGCATGTAAAAGTTTTTACCTGCCCTGGACAAAAATCAGCACTTATCAAACAAGCACTCAAATTTCATCGACGGTTCACACAATTTACTTACTGAATTTGTGGTTCAAATAACGCAACACGATTAGGCAGAAACAAATTAATATTGCTATTATTCCGAAAAATGTGTCATGGAATGATGAAAGCCACTTTGAACTGGATTGAATATTTTAACATCAGCCAACCCAAACAGAGTATCAAATGGAATGCTTCCGTTTATTTTTTGCGTTCCGCGACCTTTCGTTCCGCGTTCCCGTTCCGTTCCGCGTTTCCGAACGTTCGTTTGGTTAATTAATTTATAAGCTATTTCATTGATATATTTTTTGAAAATATGAAACTATAAGGATATTAAACTGCATAGGATTAGAGTGGCCGCAGTGGGACTATTTTTGGGAAGGGCTAAAAATGAGAAAAAATGAAGATAGCCATTTTTGTAGGAAATTTTACGGAGATTTTTTTTCGTATTTTTACATGAAAATTTTACAAAATGTTTGGCGAGTCTGATTGTCGAAAAGAAACTGCCTTAGAATGGTTTTGACCCCGGAAAGGAATTGCAAGGTAAAGTTACATTAGCAAACATACTCTTTGGATTTTTCTAAAAGTTGAAAATGGGCATTTAGGGTAGTTGAAAAAATGGCAAAAATCGTCATTTTCTCACAAAATAATTTTTTTTTGTAACCATCCAAGAACATTCAAAACTAGTTTTCCGTACACGAGTAGTCCGCACTGTGTTGTCTATTATAAGACAAAAATTAGTCCTAACCCCGCCGGAAAGTTAAATGACAGTGACGCGTATACAACCGCAAGAATTGAGAATGTTGAAAAATCAAATTTCATGATAAATTATTCTTTAGAGATGCGCCAATCACAATTTTTTTGGAAACGTATTAGCACTTAATGTCTGAGATAACCACATCTGGCGCTAGAGAATGTTTTATTTTTTTGGTGTCAACAGAATAACGAATCAAGAATTTATGAGAGAAAGGCAAATTCAAACTTAATAAAGATCGCCATATATATTGAATTTCCGGGAGTTAATGTTTGTATCTTTCACAGAAAACAATAAAAAATTTCTGCGGGTCGCTGATTAGTTGAAATAAAATTTGCGCGGACTAGTCACTTTGAGCCCCAATAAAACTGCAGGTTAATTGTTAAGAAATATAATTTTGCCAATTTTACCAAAATCGGGAAAAAGATTTTGAGCGGTAGTCTGCAATAGCCAAAATTAAGTAGTTTTTCGATTGATTTATAAAATTTTTTAAACTGTATTAAATTTTAAATCTCCAAATAATTTTCAAATGGAATTGACATTTCATTGGGAATTTGTCTTAGCTTTTATAAAATTTGTCATCATTTTTAGAATTGTTTCCGATTAAAAATAAATTTGTCACACTTTGGAAGAAAATTTGTCATATTTTCAAAATTTTTATCGATTTTAAAAGAAATTCGTTTAAATCTTTTAAAGAAATTTGCAATTAAATTATATATTTTTTCAAATTAATAAATTTCTCCAATTTAATAATTTTTTTCTCAAATTTAATAAAATTTTTCTCAAATAGTTATATATTTTGTCAAATTTTGACAAATTTATTCTCAAATTCAGAAAATTTATCTCAAATTTGAGAAAATTTAGATCTTTTCAATTATGAACGGAATTTTAATAAAATGTCAATAAGTTTTGAAAATTTTTTTTCAAATTGTGTAAAATCCGACAAGAATTGCTTTAATTCTTACAATTTTCCATAAAGAAAGTTGTTGGTTTTATTATTAAATTTGTTAAAAAAATGAGTCTCAAATTGGCCAAAGGCCGATTAAGGGGCAATATTGAATATTTTATTTTTGAAAAAATGAGTCCCAAATCGCGAAGGCTCCGATAAAACAAGGGAACTATATTTTCAATTTAATTTTGTGAAAAATGAGCCCCAAATCAGTCGAAGCCGATTATGGGATATTATATTTTTAATCTTATTTCTTTGAAATATGAGCCTCAAATCGGCCGAAGACTATAAAAAGAAATATTTGTTTTTTATTTATTTTGTTGAAAATATATTATATTTATTTTGTGAAAAATAATATTATATTTAATTTAATTTTGTTTGAAAAATAATATTAATATTTTTAATTTTAATTTTCTTGAAAAATGACCCGAATTGGCCGACGGCTTGATAAAAGAGATTTTTAAATTAAATTTGTGAAAGTCGAAACCGGAGAAACGACGGTTCGTCCGGTCAGACCATAAAGATGAACTATTCTCTAGAACCGACAATTTGTTATTTAATATTCGTAAAACGAATTCATTCGGAAATTGCCTTGGTTGACACCAAGCAAGACTCAGAACCATGACCGGGTTCTAAAATTCACTCTCCGAATTAGGAATAATAACAGTGCCGGCTCTAGAATTAACTCATTTCTTTGAACGCGGCTCCTAAATTTGAAAAACCCACTCCTGATGTCGTATTAATATTAAAAAACTAAGATCTAATTACTCGACTAAAATAAACCAAATTTTCTAACATAAGAAAATATTATTGTAATAAACGCTAGGAGTAAAATTCAGAGAAATTGGAATGTAAAGTAAAAAGTAATTTATGTGTAAAAAGACCATCGATGATGGAAAATTTCATAATACCATTATGAATTTAAATATTTTTGTAAATTATCTTGGAAACCAGCTGTGCTGGAAATTTTCTTCTACAAATACCGCATTATAAAACAAAATTTTGTAAAATTGTCTAGAAAGACCAACCGTGCTGGCAAATTTTTCAGAATTTACCGAAAAACCCCAATCAGTGCTGCCAAAATTGAAAAAAATATCCCCTAAAATAAATTTACAGTTTAAACTAACAATCTCGCATAAAGTTAAAATTACAATTTTAATAATAATAAAAAACCTTCATTACATTAATTAAACTGTACTTAAATAATTATTTTCATTGAAATAAAATAAAAATAATTTAGAAACAGTCGACATGGAATATTTGATGACCAAGTAAACCCGGCAGTCCATGTTGCAAATTTTATTACCACGACAATCTCAATTTACAGTAGACAGCTTGATAAATTCTCAAACGCGAAAGAAGGCAGCGAATGTTAATTTCATACCATTATACATATACCAAATATTCAGATATTATACTTAATGCAATCCTTAAATAAAAATCTAAGATATTTAACTTTTTCAAATTATAATAAAAACAATTATATATTATAACTAGAATTAAAAAAAATAGGATATTTAAAATATTCAAATTAAATTACACTTAATAACCAGTTTTCATATAAAAAACAAATTCATATTAAAATTAAAACTTTTAGTTACGGATTTGGGGAAACTTGGTGCTTTTGTTATATCCTCAGAACCTACAGTCGGATTCGGTAAATTGCTAAGAAAAATGTTCCTACTGACAGCTTTTTCTGCACAGATAAAGCTAACGAAGGTATCACCACAAATTAATTATTCGGGAATTAACGGGGAAATCAAATACAATCTCCAAATTGTGTGGACAAAAATATTCTCCGAAAAAAGTATACGGTATATTATCGACAGATATTGGAAAAGTAAACCTCCCTAAGGATATAAACATGGCTGTTCTTTCAATTATCAGAATAAAAACGATTCCTACGGACTTTCCCACCTCCCCCTAAGATTTGTTCGGTAGAAAAACAAATCTCAATATCAGAAAAAATTGAATATTGGAAATTGTTAAACGGTGGATGGATGATAAATCAAAAATTTCCCAAATGCATATACCGCCTAGATCTCGATTTCAGAAAACGACGGAAAAGTTTCGCGCATAATAACATTATTGGTGAACTCCACAAGAAAAAGCAGGAGCGTATTAATTGAGTAACCATCTGTACCAAAATTAATAGACGAATATCAAACGATTGTTGATAAACGTCCACAGATGAAACGATTACAGCTCAAATTAGGTAATTCATAACTAATAATAAAATCCTTAAGGATAAAACGCTGAAATATTTTTTCAATAAATTAAAAATCTTTTTTTAGGATTGTAGCAAATTATTAGAATTAAATAATTTAAAATTGAAAATTCATAATAATAAAACCCATTTATTTATGATCCAGCTTTTCAAAACGAAAACGGAGATATATATACAACCAGATTTCAATGTTAGGAATGACAGAGAATTTACAATTCCTGGATCTTATAGATGAGATTGAAATTTCTCAAAAACGATATTTTCACAATTTTTCAGCAAAGAGC
>SCLH01001535.1:0-30821 GCA_004367855.1 Oikopleura vanhoeffeni | reverse complement strand
AATTGAAAATTCATAAATATAAAACCCCATTTATTTAGATCCAGCTTTTTCAAAACGAAAACGGAATATATATCAACCAGAATTTTCAATGTTAGGAATGACAGAGAATTTACAATTCCTGGATCTTATAGATGAGATGAAATTTCTCAAAAACGATATTTTCACAATTTTTCAGCAAAGAGCAAATGAGAGGACAGAACATGGAAATATTGATCAAAGTAATTAATAATTATCAAAATATTGAATATAAAATAATGAATTCAAAACACTGTCGTATATGTCTAACGGACGTGTGTCTAAGCGACGTTTTAGTGTCTATTGCGGTTTTTTTGGACTGAAACCAACGCTTTTTTTCAAAAATTACTTACGTTTAAGCGGACGGTTTTAGCGTCCGCTTAGAAAAATAAACATAATTAAAATCTATAATGATTCTTTAACTCTAATTGAACTCAATGAATAAAATTTGAAAATAAATTTAAATTTAAGGAGTCGATTGGAGACAATTTATATGGAAGTTTATATATAACAATGCAGTCAAGGAATATTGAAATTATGCTAACGGAGCAAACATATCCAGAAGAATATTTGGTTTAATAATCACTGGCTCAAATCTTCAATCTGTTAGCCGTTGATTTACTCGAAAACAATTAGGTAAATTAGAAACTCATAGGTCGTCAGAATCCATTTAAATTTAAATCCATAAGGATAAAATAAAATTTACAAAATCATTTGAATAATTTTATTAACAGATTGTAGCAAATATTCAGAAAATTGAAAGTACCATGAGATATAAAACTCTAATCTCAAATGTACAAGATACAAAAAGTAAAATGATTTTTCAGGGACTCTGAAAACCGGTCAATTTCATGAGAAAACTTCTGTATGGATTAAACGAGTGAGATTCAACCACAAATACTTCGTATGAAATTGATTCCGACTCAGTATCCAGAGTGGAAATAAGAAAAATCAGAATCACGATTCTAAGACTCTCAAATGGAAAAAGAATTATTTGATGAGTTAATAATGTTAATGACAAAGTCTTCGAAATCAATACTCAAGAAGGAAATATTATTTGGAATGAGGTCAAAGAAACGATGACCTATCAACTAATTGGCTTGGCAGTAAACCCTCTTTTGGCTCATAAAAAACGCTTCTGGATCAACTCGAATTTGCTGCAAAATCCCTAGGATTAAAATTAATTATTCAAAGACAAAATAGTTAGTAAAATTTTTCATTTAATTAAATATTCACCGTTAGAAAGACTAACTTATATCTAAAATCAAAATTTAGCAACAAGAGAACAGTTGACACTGCTATCAAAAAAGGATCAATTGGAATCAGACGTCATAAGTCAAAACGAAATGACAAAAAGACAAATCCAATGTTGCCAAGCTACCCACTATAAAAAGAGTCAAATATCATCAGAAACCCACTTACCGTATTAGAGGCCCTACTGGAAATAATACACACCACGTCAGAGACAAATTTGAAACCCTTTGTCGAGGGGCTACCAAAAAATTAAAATAGCGCACGACCCACGTAAACAGGACAATACGTTCAAAATTGCACGGAAAAAATCTAGGATTCGGAATTATTTTGGAAATATATGACGAAATTCGAGCACGTGATCTACCCAAACAGGGTGAGTTATCAACTCTAAATTGTCCAACAAAATTGATAATTGATGCAATAATCGGTGGGTGATACCATAGACACAAAAATATATTCTGGGTTAGTGGACCTCCTTAAGGATAAAAATGCCCCAGTATTGAAAATGTCAACAAAGATATGCCGGGGACACAAGCTACCTGTAACTATATACAAAGAAATGATGACGGAGCTAAAATCTTTGGAACTATATTGGCACGCAAGAAGATTTTGTTTCTATCCATTATGCTGTTCAAAAGTTTGATCAGTAAAAAATTTGAAGATAGTGTATTCCCAGTAGACCTTTGGTGAATACACATTTTATATAAATGCCGTTTACGAAAATGTCCTTGTGGGGAAATTCCAAATACATTCCAGATAAGCCGCCAACTAGCAACGCAAGACACACTCGAACGCGAAAGGTATTCATTAAAACGTTAAACGTTTATAGAACAACAAAATATAATCCTTAAGGTGGTAGTGTCGTAATTTTTTGAGCCCCTTATAGAATTAATATGATAAATTAATATCGGTTATGACTAAAGTTTGACCTAAGTATCTCATTCTGTGTGGCAATTATTTTCTTCAAAACAATCTAGAACCAAAATCTAGAATTTTCAAATTCGAATATTTTTTTGCCTTAACCCGCAGAAAACCAGGTATTCCACCATGATTGAACATTTTTATTGACGTGAATATGACTCACCGAAAACGATGCGATACATTAAATTATCGAAATGTCTACATCGATTTCTAGAAATTTCAATTATTTTTAAGCCAAAAATGTTAAACCAATTATCGAATTTGACGCTGATTGGTTAAAATTTTGATTAGCTGTAAGCCAACTTTTTGATCAGCGAAATCTCAGCTTAAAATTTGGGGTACTTTTGTTCGGATCAGACGAACTTTTTTTTCGAACTTTTCATTTCCGGTTCACTTTCATTCATTTTCTAGGAATTCTAGAATTTATTCAAAAATCCTTCTCATCACTTTTACCGCATTATATTTATCTACTTAGTCAAAAATGGCTTCATTCTAACACATTCGTCTAAAAGAAGATAGAGTTTGAAGTCGAAAAAACTGGCAAATCGGCGTTCAACGTGAAATTCTAAAGAAAAAAAATGTCAAAAATCGAAAATAATCCCTTCTCATCACTTTTTGCTCTCATTATTTGCTACTTCGTGTAGATTTTGAGACGCTTTGTATGTGGGGTCAAAAGAACGATAGTTAAAAAAAACCGTTTAGTGCTCTAGAATAGACTCCACCTGTTGTGGTTGATGTAAACAGATGACTTTGTAGATGTGTAATCGTAGATGAAGGCTAGATCTACAAACAAGTATCCTCAGAATTTTTATAACTGCCCTAGATTTGTTCTGAGCGTGATTGAAGTACCAGATTACGACACCTACCCTTAAGGATATAAATGTGAAAATGATGTTTAGATTATTTTCTTTTAATTAATTTTTTCTTAGGATTGTAGCAAATTATTATGATAATATAATGTAATCGACATTACTATTATCACAAAAATTTAAAAAGATCTTTGAAATATAAACTCTTTTTTTTAAGAAAATTTTTTTTAAGCGAAATCAAAATATTGATATAACAAGCTGTAATGTGTAGATGCAACCTTAAAATTTCCTGCACTTGGTCAATTTTCATCATGAAATAAAACTTATTTTATCCTTAAGATGAGCAAGTCAAGTATCTCGAAAAAAGGTTATCATTATCTTTCAAACAATGAAGAAATGAACCAGCCAAATTAATTAACGGAGGACAGAGTTGAATCGAGAGAGTATGGACATTTCGGATCCGGAATCATTATGAAGAGTTCATAAATTGCTTCGAAGAATTAAAGCTCGCAATGACAAGAAATCCGCTTTATGATGACATTATAATCTCCCATTCGCCTTATTTCAACGAATTTATATATGAAAATCCATCAATTAATGTGAGAACAACCCCTATTGGCACACCATTAAAATATTTAAATGGTCCGAGGATCTAATATGACACCACAAACCTGATCTTTTCGAAATCAATCACGCCAAACCCCGCTTGGCGCATATCTCGATCCGGTGGGCCCGGGCTCAACACGCCACAAACAGTGCAATTATACAGATTAATTCATTTTTCTAGCAATCTAAGCAAATGACACAATTTCAATTTTGATTTTGATTTCAACAGATATGTTGACCCTATCGCCATCCAATAGGATTAAAAGCCCACTGCGATCATCGGGTCACATGGACAGCCGCCAATACAACCAAAAACATGTGAATATTTGCATTCGTGAAATATTTGGACGATGTAGCGCCATAACAATCTCAAAACAAACTTGGCAAAAACTCATATAACGCCAAAAAATTTTTTGAATATAACAAAGTTAAAAAATCGGAGCAAGATTCTTTCATGAAAGCGGCGATTTACCACATGGTACAATCACGAATTCAAGATCCTGACACAGTCCTGGTTATGAAAAAGCAAGAAAAGAACCAATGAAGAAGATATAAATACCACCGCTCAAATGGCCCTTTGGTTAAGGATGCACATCCTTAGCAGCATTTACAATGACCTTGCAAAAACAGGTACAAATGTCACATTGACTCCTCCAGTAAGTGCGCCTTCGGTAATATTATCCGAGTTGGGGTCAACTAAAAGAATGATTCCAAACACCTATGGAAAAATGGTCAATCGAGAGTTATGGAAAACAAAATTACTTGAAAAAGAATTTTGGAAGACACCTAAGGATAAAAATATTTGAAATAACGGTGAACTTTTTAATATTCCGCTTTGTTTTCACGCTCTCAGAACATAAAGATAGACCTACTCATGCTGGTCAAAATCATGCAAATATCTACAGTGTACTATTATAAAGGCGTACATAAATCAAGTACACCATTATGCGGAACGCACTTATTGCACCTGAAAGATTAGGCGTCCCAACTTCTGTCTGGAATCAATCTCCACAATAGGGAATCCTATACCCCATTTTGGCAAATTAAAACTCTGCCAATATCCATCATTCGACTTCGCCCATATCAATTATACCCTACCGGGACAAATAGCCACTACAAACAGCGTCAGTCATTATTAAGAATTTTTTGCTAACAAAGAGACTCGAAACTTCCCAATGCCTAACACTCAAGTTTCTGCCAATTACGACAGTTCAGGCAAAACAACGTCCAAAAATTTAATCGTGACCGTCCCAAAATTTCAAAAAACTTTCTTCAACAAATGGCCGTATTGAAAGATCTTATTCTACGGCCGAAGCCATGTGTCAAATGTCAGGCAATTATTGCGCAAATGCAAAAAATAATCCTAATTTAGGGCAATCGTCAACTTCCGTGTCTTTCACTTGGAATGAAAATTTCATTTAATACATGACATCTGAAGCTATGAGAATCGAGAGAATGTAGTAAAACCATTTGTGCTTGATAATATGGGAATCCGCGAGAAATTATATAATATTGCTCGAAATCTAGAAACGGCTCGAATTAAATGCATCAAATTAAAAATACGAGTTGGTCTCTAGAAAACAAAATGATAGAATCCACAGCCGATGTCCCTTAAACGATTTTACGAAGGTGCAATTTCTAATATTGATAAAAATTGATGGACAAGGTACACAAATTCTCGACAATTTTATAGTTGAATATGGAATCAAATACAACCAGAAACATGCTAGAATAAAAATGGAAATTGAACCGAATCGAAAAAAAATTGAGGCGTGACGAAACACACCCAAGGATGAAGAAGTTAATTATAGGTAAACTATGCCTAAAAAATAATTAGTCTTACATTTAAAACTAAATATCTCGAAAAAAATTTACTTAGGATTTTCCAAAATCTTTAGTAAAAATTAAATAAAATTAAGTTCTAGTTAAAACCAAAACTTCTGTCTAATTTATCTAAGCGGACGTTTTGCTAAACGAACTTTTAGTGTCTTTGCCGTTTTTGATCGAAAACTACACCATTTTCAATATTAAAATTTTCTTACAATAACGGACGTTTTAGCGTCGCTTATATAAAATACATAATTAAAATATACATATAGTGTATAACTAAAAATAGATAACTTTGTAAATGCTAATTGTTATTAATTTTGATTTTAGATTCAATCGCGCCATGAGGAATATTAACAAAATGGCTCACAATTGACATTAATCAAGTACCATGTGGATGAAAGATAATATCAAATTTATCAAAAAATTATCCGACATAGATTCTGCAATGATTTCGCCAAGTTATCAAAATATTTGGAAATTAACTACTTGGTTCACATGAAACAAGTCGAATACTGCTCAGAAAAAATCAATTCTCTCAAAAAAGAATGACACTGTCGTGAATTTCGGTAATTAAAACTTGATAATTTTTTGGTTCTACTATTATAACGCTATGTCCCTATAAGCCATACCGTATATTATGACATATTGTATAAGTTTTGAATATCTTAATTAAATTTTGATTTCAGTAAAAGAATTTTGGTCAAACAATACTGCCTTACCACTTTGCAAGAATCTTCAAATATCTTTCCAGAAGTTCGTATGCTCATCAACGCCGCATACCCTCAATCTCCTGCCTTATAAATTATATCAAAGATTTTGAACTATCTCCTTCCTTAAAAGAGAATCTCAAATGTTTAGATCCTTAAGGATAAAATAACTGAAACGAAATAAACCCCACTAGTGAAAACCTCTGCCCAAAATACTTCCACTTCTTACTGCCAAACGGATAAAATAAAATTATTTAGCACGAATAAATATCAAATGATTAACTTTAAAAATACACAGCTATATAGCAATATATTTGAAAGTTAATCACGAGAAAATTTTTAAAAAAAAATATATCGCGAATATTAAAAAAGCAGGTGATTAAGGCGCGTAGCATCGATTAACCAGATGGCGAATAATGAAGAATTTCAGAGAATTAAAAATTCAACAGCATTTTTAGCAGGTGAGTTAAAGAACATCTGTCATAAATAAATTACCAAGAGTTAACGAGAGCACCTGTTGTATTAAACAGGTATATAGTTAAATACACCAGCCACTCGATAAAATATAAAGAGAAATAAAATAAAGATTATTTATTCATCTCAAGGATAAAAGCTAAATATCTATTTATATTTCTAATATACCTATTAACACAAATTCTATGTCGAATCTTCAATTAAAAACATAATGGTTCAGTAACCAGTCTGAAAATGAGGTATTGTTGATAACGACGTTTCGAGAGAAACAGTCTCCTTCGGATTCAGATTTCAATTTCTCACAATATATCAGATTTTCAAATATATCTGATATAATAACAAATGGAATACCGACGTAGAATTTGATAATATAAGCTTAGAATGAAGATGAAAATCTGGAGTAATTATTACATCCATAAATGACGTAATTCACAAAATAATATAGAAAATTTAGACTATTAAGTAATTTGCATTTTAGCAATGAATTTTTGACGAGGATAATAATTACCAAGATCATCTCCTTAATCAGCGTGACATCATCCCTCCATCACTCATTAACATTGTAAATGTAACAATAACAACTATCCATTTGTTAATAAATAATCACCCTATAATAATCATCTTTCACAAATTTACTTAAAATATATTACTTAATAATTATAAATCAATCAAAAATGCTTAGACTAAAAATCATTCATATTAAAATCACAAATATTTTAATTATGACACACAAAAAGCAAATGCAAAATTATTTCGTTTTATTTTGAAATCCTTAAAGGTTTCACATATGTAAAAAGCTAATTCTAACTTAAAAATAGTATAAGGCGCTCTACAGCCTGACAGACAAATATTATGTTCATAAACACATCTAATAAAAATAGTCCTTCAGACTTCATATGTTTTCAAAACATACGTCGTCAGACAAAAAATTGTTATAAATTTGAATAACAAACAAGAATCCAAAGATCACATACAATTGCTATTACATAATTGATTACTACAAAATTTATGAACTTGAGAAATATTTATGAAATTAAATTCATTCAATTGAGGTCTGAACGGAATTCTGAACAATGCAGAGAATTGCTAAAAAATAAAAATCTAATTTTTTTTTGAAAATTTCAATACCGAGACATTAGACGGATAATGACTCAATGGCCAAAGCAACGAAGAATTCTCAGGTAGCAGCTAAATTCGAAAAAGTTTTACCAAAAATAATATTCGAGTTCTCTTGGAAGATAGAAGTCAAATCTCATAATCATCTGCTGGGCAGTACTGAGTAGCTTGAAACCTTAGGATTTTAAATAATAAGCTACAACACAAAAGATACTAAAATATCTTTTAATTTGTATTCATTGTCTAAGTAGAGTGTATAATTCAATAATAAAACCATAATGAAAATAACATAGTAGGCATATGGCATTTGTAGTATGATAATTAAAAACATTTATTAATTATTCAGAACCAGGAGTACTTCTAAAAATACCGAAAAATTAAAGCAAATCACTTCGAAACATTAAACAGAGAAGATGGACAAAATATATCAACTGTTAACGACTTGTTCTGAAAATTTGGTCAAAAATAACCCTGAAGGGATTAAATGATGAAATTGAAATGTATCAAGAAATGTCACCTTGATAATCGACAGTGATTCGAGATTTAGCGCCACGCGAGAATCTCGAGAGAAACTGATAATTTCTTCCCAGTGACCTCGTCATGACTGAAATCCGTGCTTATTATAGACACCTTTTGGCATTATTGAATGTAATCCATTTATGCAGTATTCTAAAAATTGTCCAATCCGTCTTCTGTGCCGATGGCTGCTGATTAGAGTGATGTTGAAATTCATCATGGAAAAAATATCTCGAAAATCAAGGTAACAGCACTGAAGCATATTAATGACACCATGACTTAGCATGTTAATTTGAGTCCCCAAAATTTAAGGAGTATACTTAGGGTCTAAAACCCTGAAATATTTCAGACACTGAATCACTATTTTTGAGGAAAAATTAGAATTTCAGTTTAATAAGCAAAATTGCAAATCGCTATGACGTAAAGCTGTTTAGTTATAGAAAAATCACCTACCTTATCTCAATTCGATGCTCCACACCAACGTGACATATCTTAATAAACGCAGCTCGTTGACGAGTATTCTGATAACTCAGTTTATCCTTTGGGAGGATTTTGAAGCGCGACATAGAGAAAATATCCGCTGATTTTCAAAATACGGTCGATTTAAAATCTGCAAAGAGCGAGCAACTAAAAATATCCCTTGAGTTAGCGAGCTTTAGAATGCATTGACTTCGTAACAAAACAATCCATTTGTCACCAAAGATATGTGACAGTTCTAGTGCAGCCGTTACCCATGCGAGATTCGAGTCTGGACCGTTTTAATTAGAAACACATAGATTAAAAATGAATAAGGAAAAATTGTTCTAGGTAATTCGTTATGATTTTATAAACATACAATTACGTCATTCCCTGTGTGTTACCCTGAAGCACGCACATTCAGCAAAAACAACGCTTTATGTGTTTACTCTTCGTGGACACAACTTTGTTGAATTTAATAAACGCCCTCCGTGTATAATTCTCCAATATCAGTAATTTATATTCTAGATATGCGATATCAGAATTCAAACTTTAAGTATGTCTCATACGGGTCCTAATCTGAGTGTGTGAAGTTAAATTAACCTCTATAATTTCGGCTCTAGATCGAATAAAGCTCGAACCTTAGCCAATGCGAAAGTCACCGTCGGTGTTAATGAGCATGAGTAATCTGCCACAGGATCCCTCAAAAATTCTTGATTTCACAAACAGCAAGATATTAAACGCTCACTTCCGCAAGGAACAACCTTGACAACCAAATTGCATCAGAAGGCAATTTCACGGACAAATCTTCAAGAGAAATGCGGCAATCCACATACCCAACAATGAACATCAAGCAATCAAAATGCCTATACCAAATGATACGTTTACAAGTCGTCCAAGGTCGAGATTTCTCGGTACTCTCCTGGCAATCGAGCCGCCGCGGCTCTCTCCTAAACCCCAGTCCCCGAAAAGACACGTCGACAAATACGTCTGGTACTTCAGCTGGGAAATGTATCATTAAAAACATTTTAAAAATTCTTAAAATATAGAACATTTTAGATGATGATAGCATTGACAAAAACAGGTGTTACTGCAATAATCATGATGAAAACAAAATTCCATCTTTTTCTAGTTGAAAGTGATTCATTCAATTCAAACAATGAGCTCGATAAAATAACATCCCGGAAAAAACTTTGACAAAAATTTGACATAGTAGTGTTTTTTTCAGGCGCTTTTTCGAACCAAACGCAAATAGAAATCATAAACTAAAACCGAAACACAGAGTCTCTCTCATATAACTTCTGAACATTACCTACAAATTTGTCAGAAATAAGGACTTTGAAACGATAATTACTATAACCTGTAATAAACACTATATTCTTTGATCCATCAAGGATAAAATAACCTGTAATCTGTTGATCTAACAAGTGTGCCTAATGAAACCCCCAAGATTAAACCACAAACACTTTATTTTGTAGTCAAATAAAGGTTCACATTGCTGGTTTAAAAATGTAGTTTGATTTTAGACTATGAGATTTCCAAGAAAATTAGACAATCTGTATCACTATCAGTTCAGAGGCCAGTGTTGGGAAACAAACTGGTAATTACATTTCGAAAAAATATTTATACGTCTCTTTGACCCAAACTTAAAATCGAATCACCTCGACTAATCTTTATCATAGATAGCGCGCAATTTAAAACATGTTTAAAAATAACTGCCAGGACAAACTTTTTGTAAATTTCAATTCGATGTTAGCACTATTAGAGTTCTGGCCATTTAAACAATCCAGAACTCACTGAATGGTGTTCATTACTTAAAGTTAGTGACGGAACCCCTAACAAACCTGAATTTCATGCTGTCGGACTAAGCGTCCTAATGAAATCATCTAGAACGATGTTTAAATGTGCTGCAATATATAACCTATGTCTAGCGGCTATAACTTGCGACAAAATATATGCAAACATTGACAACCTCTTCCGGCGGACCGCAAGATGAATTTCCTTCAATAAGAAAGAAATCAAACATTATCTGACCAATTTAATCTCTTGCTAAATTGGAAGATCTCCGATAGCCAAAAAGGATGTGAAAAGCATGGGATGAGAATTAAGGAAAATACCCAATTATATTACAAATAATATATGCCTGCACAATTTATCCTTAAGGATAAAACCCTAATATCCTGCTTTGCAATTAACCAATTAAACTTTTCCAAACAAAGCCACAAGGATTAAAAAACTATACAATTAAACTAAAATTTCTATACTAATAATGAATTAAGTCAATCTCTAAATTAAAAACATCTATTATTTCAGCATGCCAAGTACAAATACCTGTTACAAGAATTGCAAGAGGTACTTCGACAGCAGAAAAATCGTCTCTACTAACCATGCCTATCAAAACAACTATCACGTTAATAGAAAACCGCCATTCATGGGTTACCAAATGGGTCCCAGAGATTCTTAATTAGAATTACCATCAAGACACCAGTCTATGTAGCAGACGATGAGGTTTAAAATAGCCCCCAACCATGGTCCGCAACGGTTGTTTATGTGACCACTAATTTTGTATTTCTTTTGACTTTGAAAACTATGAAAAATTACGTGATAAAAAGTGGTAGAATACATTTAAAAGTACCAATGGAAAACGTAGTTGTATTAGATCGTGGCAAATTGCCTGTGCTAAAACCAATTGGGAGTTACAGGGATTCAACCACCCAATTGCCCCCTAGGTCAGAAATTTCGTAAGAAATGTTGTTTTAACTAGGACATTGGCAAAAAAATACGACCTACCAAGGAAATATTTGATGGGTTACCATTTGTGCCCTAATCTAATTTCGGGAAAACCCCATGGATTGAAAATTCTTCGATTTCATTATGGAAAAACTTTTTTTTGGAAAACCCCAGGCCTAAAAATCCTAAAAAAAAAAGTTAAGGTCGCACTATTATATATATACCAGATATGATATTTTTTAGCTTGTTTTCTCGCTCCATATTATCCTATTATTAATCCTGGCTTTTTTTTTTTTTTTTTTTTTGAGAGGACAGAACATGGAAATATTGATCAAAGGTAATTAATAAATTATCAAATATGAATAATTAAAAATAATGAATTCAAAACACTGTCGTATATGTCTAAACGGACGTGTGTCTAAGCGGACGTTTTAGTGTCTATTGCGTTTTTTGGACTGAAACCAACGCTTTTTTTCAAAAAATTACTTACGTTTAAGCGGACGGTTTTAGCGTCCGCTTAGACAAATAAGACAGTAATTAAAATCTATAATGATTCTTTAACTCTAATTGAACTCAATGAATAAAATTTGAAAATAAAATTTAAATTTAAGGAGTCGATTGGAGACCAATTTATATGGAAGCTTTATATATAACAATGCAGTCCAAGGAAATATTGAAAGTTATGCTAACGGAGCAAAACATATCCAAGAAGAATATTTGGTTTAATAATCACTGGCTCAAATCTTCAAATCTGTTAGCCGTTGATTTACTCGAAACAATTAGGTAAATTAGAAACTCATAGGTCGTCAGAATCATTTAAATTTAAATCCATAAGGATAAAATAAAATTTTACAAAAATCATTTGAATAATTTTATTAACAGAATTGTAGCAAATTATTCAGAATAATTGAAAGTACCATGAGATATAAAACTCTAATCTCAAATGTACAAAGATACAAAAAAGTAAAATGATTTTCAGGGACTCTGAAAACCGTCAATTTCATGAGGAAAACTTCATGATTAACGAGGAGATTCAACCACAAATACTTCGTATGAACAATCTGATTTCCGACTCATATCCAGAGTGGAAAAATAAGAAAAATCAGAAGTCACGACTTCTAAGACTCTCAAAATGGAAAAAGAATTTATTTGATGAGTTAATAATGTTTAACGACAAAGTCTTCGGAAATAATACTCAAGAAGGAAATATTATTTGGAATGAGGTCAAAGAGAACATGACCTATCAACTAATTGGCTTGGCAGTAAACCCTCTTTTATGGCTCATAAAAAACCGCTTCTGGATCAACTCGAAATTTGCTGCAAAATCCCTAGGATTAAAATTAAATTATTCAAAGACAAAATTAGGTAAATTAACAATTTAGTAATTAAAATATTTCACCGTTAGAAAGACTAAACTTATATCTAAAATCAAAATTTTAGCAACAAAAGAACAGTTGACATCTGCTATCAAAAAAGAGATCAAATTGGAATCAGACGTCCATAATGTCAAAACCGAAAATGACAAAAAAGACAAATCCAATGTTGCCAAGCTACCCACTATAAAAGAGTCAAAATCATCAAGAAACCCACCATTACCGGTATTAGAGGCCCTACTGGAAATAATACACACCACGTCAGACCAAATTGAACCCTTTGTCGAGTGGGCTACCAAAAAATTAAATAGCGCCACGACCCACGATAAACAGGACAATACGTTCAAAATTCACGGAAAAAATCTAGATTCGGAATTAATTTTGGAAATATATGACGAAATTCGAGCACGTGATCTACCCAAACAGGGTGAGTTTATTCAAACTCTAGAATTGTCCAACAAAAATTGGATAGATTTGATGCTAATAATCGGTGGAGGTGATACCATAGACACAAAAAATATTCTGGTGTTATGGAACTCCCTTAAGGATAAAAATGCCCCAGTTATTGAAATGTCAACAAAGAATATGCCGGGGACACAAGCTACCTGTAACTATATACAAAGAAATGATGACGGAGCTAAAAAATCTTGTGGTAACTATATTGGCACGCAAGAAGATTTTTGTTCTATCCATTATGCTGTTCGAAAAAGTTTGATCAGTAAAAAATTTGAAGATAGTGTATTCCCAGTAACCTTTGGTGAATACACATTTTATATAAATGCCGTTTACGAAAATGTCCTCGTGGGGAAAATTCCAAATACATTCCAGATAAGCCGCCAACTAGCAACGCAAGAACACTCGAACGCGAAAGGTAATTCATTAAAACGTTTAGAACGTTTATAGAAGCAAACAAAATATAATCCTTAAGGATATAAAATGTGAAAATGATTGTTTTAGATTATTTTCTTTTAATTAATTTTTTCTTAGGATTGTAGCAAATTATTATGATAATATAATGTAATCGACATTACTATAGTCACAAAAATTTAAAAAGATCTTTGAAATAAAACTCTTTTTTTTAAGAAAATTTTTTTTTTTTTTTAAGCGAAATCAAAATATTGATATAACAAAGACTGTAATGTGTAGATCGAACCTTAAAATTTCCTGCATTGGTCAATTTTCATCATGAAATAAAACTTAATTTTATCCTTAAGATGAGCAAGTCAAGTATCTCGAAAAAGGTTATCATTATCTTTCAAACAATTGGAAGAAAATGAAACCAAGCCAAATAATAACGGAGGACAGAGTTGAATTCGAAGAGTATATGGACAATTTCGGATCCGGAAATCATTATGAAGAGTTCATAAATTGCTTCCGAAGAATTAAAGCTCGCAATGACAGAAATCCGCTTTATGATGACATTATAATCCCCATTCGCCTTATTCACGAATTTATATATGAAATCAATCATAATAGTGAGGAACAAGCCCTATGTGAACCACCATTAAAAATATTTAAATGGTCCGAGGATCTGAAATATGACACCACGAAACCTGACTCTTTTCGAAATCAATCACGCCCAAACCCCCCGTTGGCGATATCTCGATCCGGTGGGCCCGGGGCTCAACACGCCCACAACAGGTGCAATTAGTACAGATGTAATTCATTTTCTAGGCAATCTAGCAAATGAACACAATTTCAATTTTGGGATTTTGATTTCAACAGATATGTTGACCCTATCGCCATCCAATAGGATTAAAAGGCCCAACTGCGAATCATCGGGTCACATGGACAGCGCCAATACAAACCAAAAACATGGTGAATATTTGGCATTCGTGAAATATTTGGACGATGGTAGCGCCATAACAATCTCAAAACAAACTTGGCAAAACTCATATAATGCCAAGAAATTTTTTGAATATAACAAAGTTAAAAAATCGGAGCAAGATTCTTTCATGAAAGCGGCGATTTACCACATGGTACAATCACGAATTTCAAGATCTGACACAGTCCTGGTGTATGAAAAAGCAAGAAAAGAAGCCAATAAAGAAGATATAAATACCACCGCTCAAATGGCCCTTTTGGTTAAGGATGCACAATCCTTAGCAGCATTTACCAATGACCTTGCAAAAACAGGTACAAATGTCACATTGATCTCCTCCAGTAAGTGCGCCTTCGGTAATATAATCCGAAGTTGGGGTCAACTAAAAAGAATGATTCCAAACACCTATGAAAAATGGTCAATCCGAGAGATTATGGAAAACAAAATTACTGAAAAAGAAATTTTGGAACACCCTAAGGATAAAAATATTGAAATCGGTGAACTTTTTAAATATCCGCTTGTTGTTTTCACGCCTCTCAGAAATCAAAAGATAGAACCTACTCATGCTGGTCAAAAATCATGCAAATATCTACAGGTTACTATTATAAAGGCGTACATAAATCAAGTACACCATTATGCGGAAGCACTAATTGCACCTGAAAGATTAGGCGTCCCAACTTCTGTCTGGAATCAAATCTCCACAATAGGGAATCTATACCCCCATTTTGGCAAATTAAAAAATTCTGCCAATATCCATCATTTCGACTTCGGCCCATATCAATTATACCCTACGGGGACAAATAGCCACTACAAACAGCGTCAGTCATTATTAGAATTTTTGCTAACAAATGAGACTCGAAACTTCCCAATGCCTACAACTCAAGTTTCTTGCCCAATTACCGACAGTTCAGGCAAAACAACGTCCAAAAATTTAATCGTGACCGTCCCAAAATTTCAAAAAACTTTCTTCAAAAATGGCCGTATTGAAAGATCTTATTCTACGGCCGAGGCCATGTGTCAAATGTCGGCAATTATTTGCGCAAATGCAAAAAATAATCCTAATTTATGGGCAATCGGTCAACTTCCGTGTCTTTCACTTGGAATGAAAATTTCATTTAAATACATGGAATCTGAAGCTATGAGAATCGAGGAGAATGGAGTAAAACCATTTGTGCTTGATAATATGGGAAATCCGCGAGAAATTATAAATATTGCTCGAAATCTAGAAACGGCTCGAATTAAATGCATCAAAATTAAAAATAACGAGTTGGTCTCTAGAAAACAAAATGATAGAATCCAGCATGATGTCCTTAAAACGATTTTACGAAAAGGTGCAATTTCTAATATTGAAAAAATTAATGATGACAAGGTACACAAATTCTCGACAATTGTTATAGGTGAAATGGAATCAAATAACAACCAGAAACATGCTAGAAATAAAATGGAAATTGACCGAATCGAGAAAAAATTGAGGCGTGACGAAACACACCCAAGGATGAAAGAGTTAATTATAGGTAAACTATGCCTAAAAATAATTAGTCATACATTAAAACTAAAATTCTCGATAAAAATTTACTTAGGATTTCCAAAATCTTTTAGTAAAAATTAAATAAAATTTAAGTTCTAGTTAAAACCAAAACTTCTGTCGAATTTATCTAAGCGGACGTTTGTCTAAACGAACTTTTTAGTGTCTTTTGCGTTTTTGATCGAAAACCTACACATTTTTTCAATATTTAAAATTTTCTTACAATAAACGGACGTTCTTAGCGTCCGCTTATATAAATAAGACATTAATTAAATAATACATATAGTGTATAACTAAAAATAGATAACTTTGTAAATGCTAATTGTTATTAATTTTTGATTTTAGATTCCAATCGCGCCATGGAGAATATAACAAAATGGCTCAAAATTGACATTAATCAAGTACCCATGTGGATGAAAGATAATATCAAATTTATCAAAAAATTATCCGACATAGATTCTGCGAATGATTTCGCCAAGTTAATCAAAATATTTGGAATTAACTACTTGGTTCACATGAAACAAGTCGAAATACTGCTCAGAAAAATCAATTCTTCTCAAAAAAGAATTGACACTGTCGTGAATTTCGGTAATTAAAACTTGATAATTATTTTGGTTTACTATTATAACGCTATGTCCCTATAAGCCATACCGTATTATGACATATTGTAAAGTTTTGAATATCTTAATTAAAATTTTGATTTCAGTAAAAGAATTTTGGTCAAACAATACTGCCTACCAACTTTGCCAAGAATCTTCAAATATCTCTCCAGAAGTTCGTATGCTCATCAACGCCGCATACCCTCAATCTCCTGCCTTATAAATTATATCAAAGATTTGTGAACATCTCCTTTCCTTTAAAATTAGGAAATCTCAAATGTTTAGATCCTTAAGGATAAAATAACCTGAAACGATAATAAAACCCACTAGTGAAACCTCTGCCCAAAATACTTCACTTCTACTGCCAAACGGATAAAATAAAATTATTAGCACGAAATAAATATCAAATGATTAACTTTAAAATACACAGCTATATAGCTAATATATTTGAAAGTTAATCACGAGAAAATTTTTAAAAAATTCATATCGCAGATATTAAAAAAGCAGGTGATTAAGGTAGCATCTGATTAACCAGATGGCGAAATTAATAAGAATTTTCAGAGAATTAAAATTCAACAGCATTTTTAGCAGGTGATTAAAAGAAACATCTGTCATAATAAAATTACCAAGGGTTAACGAGAGCACCTGTTGTATTAAACAGGTGATAAAGTTAAATACACCACCACTCGATAAGAATATAAAGAGAAATAATATAAAGATTATTTATTCATTCTTCAAGGATTAAAAGCTCACAATATCTATTTATATTTCTAATATACCTATTAACACAAATTCTATGTCGAATCTTCAATTAAAAACATAATGGTTCAGTAACCAGTCTGAAAATGAGGTATTGTTGATAACGACGTTTCGAGAGAAACAGTCTCCTTCGGAGTTCCAGATTTGCGAGATTGTCTCAGCGAATATATCAGATTTTTCAAATATATCTGATATAATAACAAATTGGAATACCGACGTAGAATTTGATAATATAAGCTTAGATGAAGATGAAAATCTGGAGTTAATTATTACATCCATAAATGACGTAATTCTACAAAATAATATAGAAAATTTAGACTTATTAAGTCAAGATTGCATTTTAGCAATGAATTTTGAGGAATTAATTAATTACCAAGATCATCTCCTTAATCAGCGTGACATCATCCCTCCATCACTCATTAACATTGTAAATGTACAATTAACAACTATCCATTTGTTAATAAATAATCATCCCTAAAATAATCATCTTTCACAAATTTACTAAAAAATATAATTACTTAATAATTATAAAATCATCAAAAATGCTTAGACTAAAAATCATCATATTAAAATCAAAATATTTTAATTATGACACACAAAAAGCAAAAATGAAAATTATTTCGTTTTATTTTTGATCCTTAAGGTTTCACATATGTAAAAAGCTAATTCTAACTTAAAAATAGTTATAAGGGCTCTACAGCCTGACAGACAAATATTATGTTCATAAAACACAATAATAATAAAAATAGTCCTTCAGACTTCATATGTTTTCAACAACATACGTCGGTCAGACAAAAATTGTTATAATTTTGAATAACAAACAAGAATTCAGTCACAAATTTTGTAAATCTATTACAATTCTAGATTACAAAATTTATGAACTTGAGAAATATTTATGAAAATTAATTCATTCAATATTCTGACGAATTCTGAATCAAGCAAGGAATTGCTAAAAAATAAAAAATTAATTTTTTTTTGAAAATTTCAATACCCAGAGACATTAGGACGGATAAATACTAATGGCAAAGCAACGACAGGATTCTCAGGTTAGCAGCTAAGATTCGGAAAAGTTTTACAAAAATAAACTATTTCGAGTTCTTGGAAGATAGAGAGTCAAATCTCAAATATCTGCGTGGGAGTACTGAGTAGCTTAAAACCTTAGGATTTAAATAATAAGTTACAAACAAAAGTTACTAAAATATTTTTTAATTTTATTCAATTTTCTTTAAGAATTAGTATAATTTCAATAATAAAACCAAATAATGAAAATTACATAGTATAGATTATTGAATTTGTATATATAATTAAAAATAATTATTATTAATTCAGGAACCAAGTACTTCTAAAAAAGTACCAAAAATTAGAATCAAATCACTTCGAAACATAAAACAGGAGAAGATGGAAAAAAATATCGAACTGGTTAACGACTTGGATTCTGAAAATTTGGTCAAAGATAACCCTGAAGGATTAAATGATGAAATTGAAAATGTATCAAGAAATGTCGACCTGATAATCGACAGTGATCAGGAATTTAGCGCCAGCGGAGAATCTGAAGGAGAAACTATAATTTCTCCAGATGACCTGCTCATGACTGAAATCCGTGCTATTAATAGACACCTTTTTGGATTACTTGAAAATGAATCATCTTATGATGATTCTAAAAATTGGTCCAAATACGTTTCTGATGCCGATCTCTGCATTAAGTTATGCTTGAAATTGATCATGAAAAATTATCATCGAAATCAAGGTAACAGCACTGAGGCATTATTAATAACAATGACTAGTGATGTTAATTTTGAGTCCCCCAAAATTAAGGAGTTATTGAAGGGTCTAAAAAACCCTGAAAATATTTCAGAACGAATCACTAATTTTGAGAAAAAATTAGAATTCGTTAATAAGCAAAATATGCAAAATCGCTATGACGTAACTGATTTATTGAAAAAATCACCTACCTTATCTCAATTTCGATGTCTCCAGACCAACGTAGACATTATTAAAAAGCAGGTTGACGAGGTATCTGATACTCAGTTTAATCCTTTGGGAGGCATTTTAGAAGCCGACATAGAGAAAATATCCGCTGATGTTTCAAAAACGGTCGATTTAAAATGTAAAGAGCGAGCAACTAGAAAATATCCCTTTAGTTACGACTTAGGAATGATTGAATTGGTAACAAAACAATCCGATTTGTCACCAAAAGATATGTTAACAGGTCTAGTTGCAGCCGTTACCCATGGAGATTCGATCGTCGGAGCCGTTTTATTAGAAACCATAGGATTAAAAATGAATAAGGAAAAATTGTCTGGTAAAATTTGTAGTGATTTTATTAAACATACAATTACGTCTATTTCTGTTGTTGACCCTGAAGCACGAATTCAGCAAAAACAACGCTTTAATCGTGTTTACTCTTCGTGGGACACAATTTTGTTGAATTTAATAAACCCCGGTAATATAAATTCATCAACAATTATCGAAAATTGTAGGATTCTATATTTTGGTCTTAGAGATATAAAAGCCGAAAGATTACCAATGGGAATCAAAGTTAGGAACTTGTTAATGTCATGTCAAGTACATCCCACGGGGATCCCTAAAAATTCTGTTATTTTGGAAAAAATAGCAGAATTAAAACCTCAACTTCCGGCAACCGGAACTAACTCTTACAACCCTTGGCCAAGCGCAAATGTCACGTGGACAAACGCAATGAGAAACTGGGCCAAGGATCCAATCCCAAAAATCCGATCAGCCCAATACAATGATATTGCTCTTCCAAATGACCCGTTATCAACAAATATCAGTCAGAAGGAATTCTCGTATTCTTGTCAAGATACCGGTAATACCCAGCCAATGAGAAAAAAGATCAAAACCAGTGAACCAAATATAGGTTCAAGTGGTACTTCATGCTGGGAAATGTATCATAAAAACATTTAAAAATTCTTAAAAATAGAAAATTTTAGATGATGATAGCATTGACCAAAACAGGTGTTCTGATAATCATGATGAACAAGAAATTCCTCTTTTTCCTAGTGAAAGTGATTCATCAATTCAAACAATGAGCTCGACTAAAAATAGCATCCCGGAAAAAACTGAAAAATTTGACTATAGTGTTTTTTCAGCCCTTTTCGAACCAAACCAAAAAGAAATTAAAACTAAACCAAACACAGAGTCATCTTCAATAACTTCTGATTACCTAAAATTTGTCCGAAATAAGACTTTGAAACGAAAATTACATAACCTGTAATAACACTATATTCATTTGATCCATAAGGATAAAAATAACCTGTTAAATCTTTGAATCTAACAATTGTGCCTAATGAAAACCCCAAGGATTAAAAACACAATCAACTTTATTTTGAGATCAAATAAATTCACATTCTGGTTTAAAAATTTATTTATTTTAGAATATGGAGTTTCCAAGAAATTTAGGAAAATCTGTATCACTATCAAGTTCAGAGGCCAGTGTTGGGAAACAAATGGTAATAAATTTCGAAAAATTTATACTCTCTGACCCAAGACTTAAAATCGAAATACCTAGACTAATCTTTATAGATAGCGCGCAATTAAAAATCGTTTACAAAATAACGCCAGGACAAACTTTTGTAAATTCAATTCGACGGGGATTAGCACTAATTAGAGTTATGGCCCATTTAAACGATCCAGAACTCACTGAATGGGTTCATTCACTAAAAGTAGTGACGGACTCCCTAACAAACCTGAATTCATGTTCGGATAAGCGTAATGAATCATTAGAACGATGGTTAAATGTGCTGCAATATATAACTAGGTCTAGGCGGTGTATAACTTGGACAAAAATAATGAAAAATTTGACACCTCTTGCCAATGAATTCCCTTCAATAAGAAAGGAAATCAAACAATTATTTGACCAAATTAATCTCTTGCTAATTGGAAGATCTCCGATAGCAATAAAGGATGCGAAAAGATGGGATGAGGAATTAAGAAAAATACCAATTAATTACAAATAATTATGTACAATTTAATCCTTAAGGATAAAAACCCTGAATATCTGCTTTGCAATGAAACAATTAAATTTTTCCAACAAAGCCACAAGGATTAAAAAACTTACAATTAAAAAAAAAAAAAATAATTCTTTACTAATAATGAATTAGTCAATCTTAATTAAAAACATCTATTTTTCAGCATGCCAAGACAAATAATGTTACAAGAATTGCAAGAGGTACTTCGAAGTAGAAATAATCTCTTACTAACCATGCCACAAAACGAACTACCACCGTTTAATAGAAACCGCCCATTTCCATGGGGTTACAAATGGGTCCCAGAAGATTTTAATTTAGAAAATTACAATCCAGGACACCCAGTCTATGTAGCAGACGATGGAGGTTTGAAATACACCCCAGACCCATGGTCCGCAACGGGTGAATTTATGTGCCCACTAATTGTTGATTCTTTTGACTTTGAAACTTATGAAAATACGTTGAAAAAGTGGTTAGAATACATAAAAGTACCAATGGAAAACGTAGTTTGTATTAGATCGTTGGCAAATTGCCTGGCAGAAACAATTGAGTTACAGGGATTCAACACCCCAATGCCCCTAGTCAGAAATTTCGTAGAATTTGTAACTAGACATTGGCCAAACGACCTACCAAGAAATATTGATGGTACCATTGCCCTATCTAATTCCGACCCCATGGATGAAATCTTCGATTCATATGGAAAACTTTTTGAAACAGGCCTAAAAGTTAGAAAAAACTTCATAACTTTCACACGATGGTTAACTAGAAGAAATAAATTTGATAATTTTAAAAAATTATCCAATTTATTACAATTACTAGCACAAGAAATAGGACCAACTGCACATGGGTTTTGTAGTAATTTAGTTGATAAATTAGATGGGGTAACGGACCATCGATTAACTGACATTTCCATTAATTCTCAATCAATTAATGAATATAACACCAATCTTACCGATTGGATGTTTGAAATGCATGCTCAATATCCTATCTATAAAATAGTAGGAGGAAACGTTACAGAAATAAGACCAAAACGAGATGGGTTACACGATTTTAAGAAAGTTTACTACATCAGATGCGCTGAAGAAAGAGCCGCACAGATGGACTCAACTACAGATTCAGAAACTGTCTCTGTTAATTCAAACAACTCCCAACCACCATTTAGAGACGAGAATAATAATTTCATTGATCACTCATTGGTTATGAGCGACGATGAATAAGTTACATATATTCACTTTAATCCTTAAGGATAAAATAAAATTAATAGAAAATCAAATCCCCAAGGATAAAAATCTTAAAAACTAAATTAGGTTATTAAAAAATAATTAATTAACCAAATTAAATTTAAGAATGTCATGGCAAGAAGTGGACGCCTTGGTTAGCACTACTGTCAAGTCCGGACAATTTGAAAAGAAATTTGATGTTTCATATACCCAGCCAGTTCAGGCTATAAGTTATAAAGGGGTTAAAAGGAATAAACCATTCACTCATACAGAATGGGTTCAATATTCTGGATCACTATTAGATACTTTTGATAGGGTCTGGAGAGACGAAAAGGATCCTATCTGGGAAGACTTAACATTTAGGGACGAATCAGACTTTAAAGCGGGTATATTTGCGGGATTTCCAGAAATTTGGCTTATATATATCAACACTTTACCGTGTGAAAAAACGAAATTTTTAGCATACAAGCATATTACAAAGGGAATAAGTGTTTTTGATAATCAATGCCATATTACACCCAAACTAGCCAGACCGCTATTAAGGGGAAAAATAAATTATCGACTAGCAACAGACTATATTATAAATGACATGTATAAAAACTGGCATCGTCAATTTTTATTAAAAAACCAAGAGCATCTAGAAATAGATGGTACTATAATTAATATACGAAGTTATTATCCCGTAAGGATTAAAAAATTAAATGGAACATTAATAAAAGAGTCTTTTTACCAACCTAATTCAAACCATCTGACCGATAATATTACCAAGATAAACTCTCAACTTATTAAATGGGTTTCTAGCGGCGCTATAGAGTTATTAGGGACTATGGACAAAATAAAATCTAAAATAAGAAGTAGCCTCGTTTTAGCATATAATGAAACAAATGATAAATATAGGGTGTGCTTCGATGGAGGTAGTTTTAAAACTACTCAAAATTATACAGTCCCCTGTAAACTAGATACCTTAAATAATACTTTACTATTCATCAACAAAGATGACTATTTGTCAAAATATGATGACAGCTCGGGTTTTTTACAAGCGTACTTAGATGAACCTTCGAGGGATATGACACACTTTCGTTGGGGAAATTACATATTTCGTTTTTTCGCAGCTGCATTCGGCATTGCTAGAGTACCAGGAGACTTCCAACTGCTTAACAGTTGTGCTGTTAGTTTTCTAAGACGACATGGAATCCCAGTATCATTATATTTAGATGATAGACTTGTCTGCGAGAAAAATTTAAGCCTTAAGGATATAAATGACATAGAAAGTGGGAAGAAAGCCCCGAAAAACGCCTACTTAACTTGTCTAGCAATGATAGCAGCCGGGGGTTTTATTTCAAGATCTAAAAGTACCTTTATCTGCTCTAAGCAAATTCAATTCCTAGGCTTTGACATCTGTACAGCAACAGAAACAATAACTATACCGCCATTAAAATGGAAAAAATTCCAAGATGAATTAGACAAAATGATAAATTCTAATGAAATTAATTTAAAAGACCTAGAGAGGCTTAGAGGAAAAATGTGCAGTTTTTTGCTAGTAATTTATAACCTTAGGCTATATATCAGGCGTATTACAGAAACACTAACTGATGCAGCAAAACTGGGCCAAAAAGTAATTAAAATGAATGATCATATAAAAAATGAACTACTAATTTGGGCCGATAAAGATCTTAAAACGCTAAAAACAACTAGGAGTTGGTATAATAAACTATCTTCAACGGTTGAAATGAATAGGTACAAGGTATCAACCGATGCATCTAACATGGCGGGAGGATGGGTTGACATTGACGGCACTGAACGCACCTTTTATTGGGAGAAAAAAGATCAAAATCTCCATATAAATATAAAGGAGGCGATAGCAATCAAATCTTATATAAAAACTAAAGGAAACACTATTCGTAACAAACGAATAATGTTCCTTTGTGATAATAGCTCAGTCGTCCATACTTTTCATAATGGAAGTAAAATTCCACAATTAAATAACGAGATCCTATGCATAAATAAAATGGCAATTGAATTAAACTGTATTTTTACCATTCAACATGTTAGAACGGATATACAAGAAGCTGATGAGGCATCTAGGATAATCGACTTAAAAGAGGAAATCATTTCGGATGAGACATGGGATTTAATCCTAGCGGAATTTGGGGAACCAGACATTGACTGTATGGCAAATTTTTCAAATACAAAGTGCATCTCATATTATAGTAGATACAAAGAATCCCAGTCTATAGGAACTAATTTCTTCTCGCATATACCCCTTAAGGATAAAAAATTATACTGTTTTCCCCCAAAAACAGTTACTCATATAGCAGCAAAACATCTTTTTGATTTAGGAAATAGTTTTTGCCTAATTTTTCACGTTTTTTCAGAACTACCATATTTTGTAGCACATAGACCAATGAAATCATTATTAATGCGTCTAGATAATAAAGTTAATTTTGCATCATATATACCATGTCGGAAAAAACGAAAAAATTCCTATTTTACACCAAATACCAAAAGTGGAGCACTATATTGTATAATATACTTTAGATAATAAATTAATCACTTTTGACTAGTTCTAAAAACATCTTGTATTAAGATATGAGATTAGATCCTTGGTGGATTATAGAAATATATTATGAAAAATTATCTGACTATGTGTTCCGCTCAAACATATCAAAAAATAAACTTTTCCGAAAATCCCAAGTTTATGAGGAAATAACCTTCAAAGAATCAAAAGGCGAGAACATTACTCAAATATATAATCCATCAAGCTGGACAGAGGACTTCCAGAGTGATGAAGATATATCTAGCGATGAATATGAAAGCGATTAAACCCACAAGGATAATTAATAAAAACTTTCGAAACAAAAATTTCATTAATCATACATAATACCGAAAATATATTAAGATGAATAAGTTATTTATTTTGCGGAGCTATATACGGAATCACAATACAATCTACCTAGAGATTATATCTGCCATTATGGGAAATTCAATTACATCTAAAAAAGGATACAATAAGAACAACCCAGCCGATAACTTGAAAATCAAAAATTGGATTACAAAAAATTTTCATTTAACAAAAACTGAAATTGAATTCATATTTCGACCATAAAAATTAAAACTAGTTAGCTAAACATTATTAAGAAAAATTACATTTAAGAATGAATACTTCGGAATCGATTATGACATCCTTAGGATTAAAATATGCTAATAGTGAGAACCCGGTCGATAAAATTACACATAAGTATCGACCAGTTAATAATTATGTAATGGAACCAACATCGGAAGATATTGATGAAATGCTCCAGACACATAATGCTACAACGAATAATCGCTACGCAACGTATCAATCTGAACTCGATATCATGAGATCTGATGTGATACGGTTGAAAAGCGAGACAGATGCTTTTTTGCAAGTCGAACAACAAGTTCAAGCGCATAAAATAGTGTATTATGTAATTCGTCAGAAGGCCGATAATAATCAGGTATTAACTGCTAGGGAGAATAATACACTTTTGACCATGAGCCAAGAACAACTAGAAGACTGGTTAACTAACAGTATTAAAGACCGTACTGATAGCCAATCAAAAAAGATAGCTCTCATGGAAAAAATTGATTCTATGGAAGATAAGTGTAGCAAACTTATCAAAAATTACTCAACCAACATGATTATAAATCGTGAAGGTAAGAATTATCTACGCTTTACAAGTGCAGATAATTCGAAACAACAGCCAATGTGCCGCCCATTAGAACAAGTCGCCCTCTATTTCGTTCGGATGCTTACACGATGTGACAAACTGATTAAAATTAAATTAGATCCATGCCTTGAACTCATAAAAGAGTACCGAGACCATTTTCCCAGTAGTGATAGGTATCATAAACAAATTAACGTTGTTATAGGCCGAGTTGAAACAAACAAAAATTCCCTATCCCGCCTTAGCCTTACCCAAAAAATCTATGACCTTCTAATTCCAGAGCGGCAGATAGATTATCTATCTGCAATTGAAACTTGTATGAACAGTCCTGAAATGGCTATCGAGATGAATAAACTAGCATCTGATAAAGCTCGCGAGCAAGCTGAAGCTAAAGTAAAAGCTAAGGAAAATGAAAAATCCAATGCAGCAGCCAAAAAGGCTTCAGCAAGGGGAAATGGTAAAAACCGAGGTCAAGGACGAGGTCGGGGACGAGGAAGAGGCTGGGGAAATAATTACAATAACCAAGGTCGAGGTAGGGGCCGAGGTCGAGGCAGGGGCCGAGGACGAGGCCGCGGAAACAATAATAACCAAAATTGGAATAACCAAAATTGGAATAATAACCAACCATATGCTATTGAGCAATATAGCCACGATCAAAATCAGAGTGGAAATAATTTTCAGAATAATGATAATCAGCAAAGAGGTGGCTTTGCTAGTAGAGGTCGAGGCAGAGGTAGTTGAAACGACTAATGCCTCTTTGTTCTATTAAATATAAACTAACCTAAAGGATAAAATATACTTATAAAAAAAAAAAAAAAAAAAAAACCTCAAGGATAAAAAACTATGAAATAAATATGTTTCCATATAAAATTATTAACAATTCCAAAATTTTAAGATCTAATATGGATCAATTAGAGGAAAAGATAAATCAAACAAGATTCATGATCCTTACAATTGCTAGTGACTGTATTTCAAACGGCAATACTTACAACTTCATCCCGTTGCTGAAATTATTAAAGAAACTTGCAAAGAGACAATTAGATGACCCTCTAAAGGCCCTAATTAAGAATGAGAAAACCTTCCTGACGAAAGAATGCTGGTACTTTGACATTTGTCAAAAGCTAACCCTAGACGAAGAGGAAACAAAAACACTTTTAGAAAGAAGAAAGTAATTTTGATTGTAAATCACTTAAAACCTAAAGGATTAAAACACCTGTTAAAAATCTTGAAACAATATAAATTCTTTGCGTCAACATAACTGTATCATATTTAGACTCGAACTATCATGAAAAAGCATCCTTCACCATATATAGCAAATAGCTTGGCGACAACTATCAATCTCATCGAAAAATTTATTAATGAGAAAGGCCTAGAAAATATAGACGAAAATAATTGTTTAAATTTTTTCAAAACATGGGTTAAGCAGAGAAACAAAGTACAAACTATAAGACCTTATCGATTAAACTTAATGTTGTATCACTGCAAAAAAGTTATTAAATATTTCCTTAAGGATAAAAAACAAATCCCTATAATTAAGCAATCATTGAAAAAATTAGCAAATAAATTAGCAAGGAAATTATTTACAAATGAAGTATGTGCCCCTAAAAAAGCTAACATTTTTTCACTAGTAGAAATAGCGAACGTTATTAATACACTATGGTCACAAGGCATAAATGAAAAGGAATCTGCAATTATGTTATGTTTTACGTTTATGACAGGGAATAGAATCGGTGACCTTAAGTATTCAAATTGGTCAGATATCGATATAGAGCAAAATGAGTCGGGTAGATATTTAACTTTGCCATTAAAAATTTCAAAGACAAACCCCATGAGTTTAAAAACAGAACAAGTTACCATTAAGTTAAAACCAAATACAATTTGGGATGTCGAAACAAAACTTAACTTATTAAAAAGGATAAAAACTGAAAAATCCAAACTAGAAGATAAAATTTTTAACTTGCGAACAACTGCAAGCTTTGTATATCACATGGATAAAGTCAGAAAATTATGCGGCTATAATAAAAAATTAACTGGCCATAGTGGTCGTAATTCAGTAGTCGAGCGAATGCTACTGGCTAATGTTAGTAACGATAACATTTGCTTGTCTTTCAATTGGAAAAGAGACTCCGATATGATTTTTAGATATCGAAATAAGGTCATAGAAAGAAGCACTAAAGGGGCACAATACATTTTAGATAAATTTGATACTGAAAATATGAAAAGTACAATTAAAAATTAAGTAAAAAACAATAATTAAAATAGTTACCGCTTTTCAGAATGTGTACCAACGAATTAACTTTCTCAAAGATAATCTGGGATCTCGATGAATTTATTCAACGAGAAGGCCTAGAAATAGATGCTGTATTACTAAGAAGCAAACTAAGATTAATACATTCATTATTAACTAAATCACCAGAAAAAACCCTGATTAGAGGAATACTAAACAGACTAAATAAAATCCCAAAGGATAAAATCGTACTTAAATTAATAGATTTTTTATTGTATATCAGATGTAAGCGTAAAATAATTACACTTACACGCAAAATTACTATAAAAAGGATCACAAGGCCAACAATTATGCTAGAACTAGGTGAGAATATATCCACCCAACTCAAACTAGAATATACCTTATAAACAATTAATCTAATAAATAAAAATAATTATTAAAATTATTAATTATCAAATTATGATCTTGTTATTCCAAAAATATTTAAACAAATTCACATATTTAGAATGTTAATTCAAGGAATTCAATCATTTGCCCAACCTTTACAAGAACCAATTAGTCATTTTATCCTTATGGGTTTTGAAAGACGTATAAAAGAGATAAAACGACCATTAACCAAACGAATCATCAGGTCAATTCTTTCACAAGAAATTGACAACTTTCATGATCAAATGAGATATCCCTTTGGTCAAATCACTATGATGGAGCGAAATATAAAGGCTATAGAGCCAACACGCCACTATTACGCCATAAAAACACTTTGCAATATCATCGAATTAATTGAAAGTGAAAATTTTGTAAAAATGATACGGGTTACTGACCTCGAATTTGAACATTCTTGGAAAGAAGTTAAAAATATTGTGTTCAATTGGCTCGGTATAATTACAAATCACGAATTAGACGGTAGGACCGAAATAACACCATCAACATTAAGTCATGTTAATCGGGAAAATAAAAATCCAAATTTTATACAACAAAATACGATGGACGCAGTTAAGGAAGTTAAAAATGCGTGGCAAATATTATGGCGCAAATTCAATGATTCTCAACGATCATTTGATTACATCCTTAAGGATAAAAATTCACCTACCTTGACTTTTGACTTAGTGGAAAAACAACCGAAATTTTCGGAAAACTATTTCGCATTAGCTATCAACGCAGACCACGAATTAAGACTTTGGCACTCTTGCGAAGGCGATATCTTCAAAGCAAGGCCTACAACTAGACCTTTAAAATGGGTTGAAGTGGCCGATTTCTACACATCAAAAAAGTTAACATGGTGGATTTACGTTGACAAAACAGGGGAATCAGTAAAAGACCCAATAAACGAAGATTTAAGCGAAGATCTTAGTGCAACAACTATCTATTGAAAAACAATTGCAAAACCACAAGGATTAAAAACTTATCATAAAATAAAAATTGAAACAAACCTCAAGGATAAAAAACTCAATTACCAATCAGTCGGGCTAATGCCTGGACTAAGTATTGGAGGGTTAATGCATAAAAGGCATTAGCACTCGAGTATTATAAGATAACATTAAATAGACAATGAACAACCTAGATACGCCTGGCTCCAGGCATGAGATAGAGTCTTTTATGGTATGAAAGTCGAAACCGGGAGAAACGACCGGTTTCGTCGGTCAGACCATAAAAGATGAACTATTCTCTAGAACCGACACTTTGTTATTTAAATATTCGTAAAACGAATTCATTCGGAGAATTGCCTTGGTTGACACCAAAGCAAGAACTCAGAACTCATGACCGGGTTCTAAAATTCACTCTCCCGAATTAGGAATAATAACAGGTGCCGGCTCTAGGAATTAACTCATTTCTCTTTCCCACCCGATAAAATACTATTCATCAATCAAAAATATAACTAATCAAAAACGCAAATTTTCCGGGAATTTGCTAGAAGAAACTACAACTTCACTATTTAGCATTTCTTCCGCAAATTTTCCGGGAATTTGCTAGAAGAAACTACAACTTCACTATTTAGCATTTCATCCGCAAATTTTCCGGGAATTTGCTAGAAGAAACTACAACTTCACTATATAGCATTTCATCCCACCCTTAACTCAGATAACTACCATTAAAGACTCACAACTAGCTACGCCTGGCTCCAGGCATGAGATAGAGTCTTTTATGGTATAACTAATCGAAGTATTTTTGGTCCCAATTCGGGCAAAG
>SCLH01001534.1:83578-102507 GCA_004367855.1 Oikopleura vanhoeffeni | reverse complement strand
TTGCTAATACGTTCATCAGAAAGTCGACCTTTCCGATTATTTTAGGGGTACTAACAAGTCTATACGATGAACTTGAGGTTGACCTTGGGTGTTGACCAGTTTTTGCTATCTAGCGACCTATCACGAAAAATTGACCTTAAAATTGATTTTTTTTTGAAAATTTTTCATAAAAAAAAATTCTGAGTCTGAAAATGACCAGAAAAAAATTCTCTACAAGATAGGTTAAAAACATCGATACCCATTTTTGAGTTTTGAAATTTCTTATTTCAAATCGTCTCTCCTCCTAGGTTTTTTGTTGAAATTAGCTGTAATTTTGAGATAACTTGGAAACATTAACGAACTTATCATTGGAAATAAAGTAGTAGGCCAGTTTTTCGAATTTCGCAATATTTTCTCTAGAATATGAAATAACAATCAAGCTGAAATTGCAATTAAAAATCATAAATAAAGCTGTTCAAAAATAAAAAAAGCTCAATGTTTGTATCGAAAATATTATTTGAACACAGAAATGTTATGTACAGTTTATAAATATAAGTTTTACAATCTAAGAACGTTTATTAATGGATATCCATCGGCGTTGATAATCGCTGGAAAAAGTTAATTCCGTGAAATACAATTGCGGTTGTTGTAATATTCAAGTATTCGTTTTCGTCGCCTAAATGTGGTATTATATCTATTATATATATATTTTCTTTACATAGACATATCAAAATTCTTGTAATCCTACTCTTGAAAACCGTTTTTGGTGAAATTGAAAGCCAGTAGATATCAGATAGTGCGAATTTAATAGCTTAATTGCACTGTATAACGTTTTTATCACAAGAATCAAAATCTAACATTTTCAACCCCTACCTGCAGCGCTGTGTTTTGAAAACAGAAACCAAAACAATTAAACGCACGCTTCATCCTGTTCAGAGTGAAATAACACAAAAACGGAGAGATGTCAGTGTGGTGCATGATAGGGAATTTAAGCGACGGGTGAGTGTACAGGCCGCCTGTTAGCCGACCACGGATGCCTATTTCACAGTCCAGTACATTCTTACCGTTTTTTATTTGTTCAACTCTGAACACGATGGCCGGAAAATACTCAATTTCAGAGATTGAATTAATGTTTTTGATCATAACCTCTCAAATCAAAATAATAGAAAATAAAATCGCGGTAGAATCAAAAAGCGTAGAAAAAAAAGTTTCCTGATGAACAGGCAACATAATCAATATCTTTAATCCGGGAAGAGGGCCTATTTTTATTAAATGACACTGAAATTTTAGCTTGATTGACTTAAAATAGGCCCTCTTCCCGGATTGTTGATATCTCATATAAATATCATGGTAAAACAGTCATACATCTATGAGTAATAGACTATCACGGTTTACCTATACGGTACCTATCACGGTATCTATCACGGTATAACGCGGTACTTACTGGGGCTTTTATGCCACTTTTTGAGCCAAAATTTTAAACTGAGCACATATATCTAGTGTAATAATAAATGAAAAAAAATTGGTCCGAATCGGACCATTTTTAATTTTTTTCTGAGGTTACTGAAATTGTTTAATTATCAGTTTTTGAAAAAAAATAGAAACAATGGTCCGATTCGGACCATTTTTTAAAATATTTGTGCTCTATTAGAGCTATCTTCGAAAGCTTATCTAAGAACACCATCGGATGAGTCGTTTTCAAAAGCCGAATTAAACATAAATATTGGCTGTAAAGGTGACATAAAAGCCCCAGCAAGTACCGTAATCAATAGATATCCTCAAATTTTTTCTTCATGAATTATGATCATAAAAAACGAAAAAACTTGCATTGCAATTTTATTTCCTATTTTATTGCTGAAATAACAAAAGATTAATTCGGAATTCTGTAGAATAGATTTAAAAGTAGTGGGAATAAGGAGGTTTTATAGCCAGTTTAACTGACCAAATCCTTCCTACTTTGAACACGAAAATTCATTTATTTTTTGTCTGACTCTACGGTTTCCCACGTCACATCCCACGTTGATTTCTAAAGGTGATTAAGTTGGCTTTTGAAAAATGTGTTTAGTCAATACTTCGCTAGATACTTTTTTCGATAGTTTAACTAAAGTTATATTATTTGAATGTCGGATTTATTCAACAAATTAATAATCTAAAATTGTAAATATAATAAAATAGAAAAACAAAGTTTGTCGCATTTTAAGAAAATAAAAACCAAAATTGCTTTATTTCTACAAATGATTTTCAAGCTTGTTGATTAACCTGCAAGGGCCAAGTGTCTTTTTAATCACTTCGGGAGACTATTTGAAAAAACAAACAACGTAGGAAACTAATTGCCAATCAACAGCGTAAATTTTTAAATTAAAATTAACTCAAATTTGGGCGACCGCTCAATCATAATCTCCCATTTTGCATCATTCAAATATTCACTATCTGTCAGTCGAGGCCCTCTTATCAATACATGTTTATGATCTTCATAATTCTTGCACGGACTTAAGTTACTTTTTTATCCTTATTTCAGGAGACTCACGTCAACGAATCATATTTTATATGCAAGTCCTACTGTATAACCAAGTCCTATAGCTAGCATGTCCACCATTCGATTTTGGGTCAAAATCGACCACGCAGGTTCAACTTTTCGAATAAACATTATTATTGTGCGTTTTTTGGTAATAATATTAATGGTGGACATGCTACCTAAAGCCTTAATACTTCCAAATTTATTCAGTTTTAAGGGGGTACTCAACGGTTTTTGAGATATTAGATCGGGGCTCAGAAGGAAACGAAACTAGTTATCGAAATTCTGAAAACCCTAAAATGAAGATCTATCCTTTTGCACCCGACCAAAAGTAGAAAATAGTTTTTTCGAGCACCACAGCAAGAAGTGGGAGTAAAGTTCTAGAACACTGATTTTGACTTCAATGTCTTTTATCTCGGAAACGGCTCAATGGATATTGATGAAAATTTGTAAGAAAAACTGTTTCTACTACTGTATGTCGACAGTTATCGAAAATATCTTGCAAAAATTTCGATCGGACTTGTTCTAGAATTATGAAAAAAACGTTATTTTATGATATTTTAGAATTTGTAGCTCAATTTTCTCAAAAACGAAAGTAACTGAAGTAAAAAAGTGCTACTCACTTTTACTTATTTTTAGAATTTCTTATTAAAATTGAGGTTTATGTATTTTTATCTCAAAAAAATACTTAGAAAAAATGTGAAAAAACTCGAAATTTTTTTTTATCATAAGAGCAGAAATGAATTTTGTGGCCTTCCTGAAGCTATTTGGTGCAGTTATTATGTCCCTAACCTGAATTTAAAATGTACTGATTAACTAAATTGGATTGAACCAGTTTTTTGTACTATAGCAAAAATGAATATTTCAGTTGAATTCTTAATGTGCAAGTGCATATTTCCAACATATACAATTGAAAATTCTTCCCTTGAATTTTTCACTTTTGACCTTAGGTATTTATTTCCTAAACCGTTCGTTGAAACCCAAAAAAATAAATCAGCGCAAATATTTGTTCGTTTCACATTGATAACGGTAGAAAAAAAAGTACATTTTTCGAATAAGGTATTTATATAGATACAGAGCCACTAAGCTAAGGTAGGAACGACAAAAATTGTTTGCTTAACATTTTTTAATTATGTTTGAATTTTCATCCTTGAAAAAATATAACGTTCAGCACAAAAAATATTTCAAAATTGTCAGATACTGCACAAAATGAAAACCCGTTGTCTAAATTGCCTATGTTCGAGCTTGAAATTTTTCGAAAAATATATCAAGAAAAATTTTAGCAGGTGCATTTTTACAAATTTGCACTTTTTTGCTTGATGGGAAACTTTTAGTCACTTCAAACATTTTGGAAAAAAACTTTTTGGACCGTAACTTGGAAAGTATGAGCTCACTTTGTTCAATCTGATTTTTGTCAGATCGATTATTTTTACTTTATTAATCGTTGTTTGAAATAACACTAAAAAAACGCGCGTTTGCTATCGAAGGTGTCTAAATAACAGTAAAACTAATTCTTTTTTTTTTATTCATTAAAAGCTCTCAACAATGGTCTCGACCACCGTTGAAAATTTATTTAATTTCGATTTATACGATTTTTACGCCAAAATCGAAAATTTAAATTGTTGAATAAAGACGGAAAAAAACGAAATTTTAGCACATCCAAAGAAATATTTTTTCATGAGTTAAATGAAATACATTTTAAACGGTGGATGGGTCGGTTCACCAATTTGGCAAGTTTTGGTGTTATAAAATTTTGTTAAATCTGAATAAAAGAGGACTTCGATGGACTTCTGCCAAACCGTTGTTTCACTTCAAAAGATACGATTCAGAGTATAAACAAGAGCAAAGAAACAAAACGAAGACATTTTTGAATATAGTGAAAGTAGCCATTCTCAATATTTTTAGCTAAGGATTCCAGAAAATTAATTTGAAAAATTTTTAACAAGAAATGGGAAAAATTTTCAATATATTTCCAATAAGTTTCGCCCGAAAATCCCCATGAATGATCCCCAAAATGTCATATTATTTTTCGAATAGCATATAGAAAATATGTGGGTACGTATGCGAACAGTTAAAGTGATTACTTTGAAGAGTTTTTTTCGTTGATTTAAAACAAATACTGTACAATATAAAAAATTTGAAGAAAAAATAAGCCATTTTCCATAATGTTCGGAAGTGTTTTCGTAAATTTCTCATAATTTGTCGAATTCGAAAAGTTTAATTCGAACTTAAAATTTTCTTAAAAGGCAGTAATTCTAAAATTCTGTCGTTACCAAAGTTGCCTGGAGTATAAATCATTACTTTGGTGGTATATTGAGAAGAATACAATAGTATATAAACCGATTCAAAAGTTTTTCAACAAGAGCCCATAACCGTATTTGTCAAAATGCACTGACCTCCTTAAGAAAAAAACCTTTTGCCGTTCTTTACTTAGACTAAGCGAAACAGCAACAAATTTTGTTTTTAAAACTGTTTAAACCCGGATACTGCTGGATGTCAAAAAAACGTAGAATTATCAGAATAAATGTGATGTCTATTTTCACAAAACACAGTGACGTTCACGCAAAAGTAGCAAGTTTCAAAAATATTTCAAACCAATGTTTTGAACCAGATGGTTATCAGTTCAACTTCTGTATATGATGTTTACTTCTGGAAATAAAATGGGGTTTTTATTTCTTATCAAGAGAACATCACGATAAAGAAAGTACATTATGCAATTTTTTTATCGATGTTTTGGCATCATCAGATGCAATCGTTAGGCTTTTATTTATGGCGAGTCAACGAAACCCATTAATAAACAAGTTTTGTCTACTACTAGTAAATAATGATGGTTTCTTGATACGATATAAAAGCTCAAATTTGGTAGCCCAAGGGAATACTGTTCTCTGGCATTGAGTGTTTTCGATAAAAAATTAGTTATACAGGGCTTTTAGGATACAAGTTAGATAAGCCATTTTGTCGAATTATCATTGAGCTTTTCAGAAAAAATATCAAAATATTTTGGTAAACATAAACTTCGTCAAAAAATGTTTGACTGATGTTAAATAACTTTTGATTTATAGGCATAAATTTAATAAGACCAAACTAGGACGTAGCGCTGATCTTTGTGCGTCGATTCCCGAAAAAATATACTTTGTGAAGAAAACTGTCTGCTAGTATCACGTGATGTGCTGTACCTTGCTTTTAAAACTAAATTTTAAGTAGTAAAAATGTTAATTCTAAAATTCTAAATTTTGGACAAAAAGATAACCTTTCAACTTCCTTATACATAAGAAACTTTCAACTACCTAAGGTCTGCCTTGTGCTTTCTGTGAACAATCTCCAAATTTTTTATATGCCCACAAGGGTTAAAAACCCAAGATGCATTTGAGGTTAAAAAGAAAGCAACGCAATTGACGAGATATGATGTTCACCAAACCACAAATAAGAATAGGTTTTGACGAATTGTAGCAAAAAATATCCAATTCTCATACCACTATCTGGAATGTTTGAGACCCTTTAAATTCAACCTTAAAACTTAGTTTAATGAAAGGGCTTACGAAGGCGATTTGGTTTAGTTGGTTGACACCATTTACAAAATTCAAAAATAATTTAGCTGAAAAACAGAATAAGCGGAAATTATGGAGAACATATATATATGACAAGGTATGAACAGCAAAATATATTTTGCTTGACAAAGTAAATTCATAAAGTTTATTGTTAAGAATACAAAATAATTAATTTCAGAAATAATTTTTTTTTATAAAATAACTTGCAACATTGTCAAGAATGAAAAGCCGTTTTTAAATTTCGCTATCCTCAATGGGGTGGTCGTCGTTTAATGAGGCCTATAAAAAATTCCCCAACTCAATTTTTAGTTTAAATATGAAAAAATACAAGCATTTGGTTTTATTTTTATACATGGTCAAAAAAGACTTACTTATAAATTCAAAAATATTTTGTATGAAAAAATTTGAAATTTGGACAAAACTCTCCTAAGTGATCTGCACTAACTTTTCACGTACACATTTATGTGGGTTTCGAATCTGTATCTAAAATCCAAGGATTTTCAGTTTTTTGGGTCACAACGGGCGTTTTGGGTCACGACGACCAACACAGGGATCCGGATTTTTTCGAAAAATTCAAAAATTTTAAGGTGAACTGAAATGCTTGGCAAACTTAATCACGGTTTTTCATTTTTGACAAGGTTGCTACTAGCAACTTGCTAGTTATTTTATATTTTCTTTGTTAATTATATTGCGGTTCCTGCCTTAAAATATCCCTTTATTACACTTTGGTTAGAATGTGTAGCCACGTCGATTTTTCTAGCAAATTCTTCCATCGATTCTTCTATCTGGCTACGGACTCTAACCAAACTGTAATAAAGGGATATGTAAGATGATTAATTTACTGAACCAGAGCTGATTTTATTGTTATGATGTGACGAAAATTTCTTCGGATATGGATGCAATTAGCTTGCATTTTTTATCTAGAGCCAGCTTTGAACAGAATTGGGGATCAAAGATGAAATAATATCTAAATTAGATTATTTGTGCGTCATGGAAAACGTGGAGCTATGATGTCAACAAATTCATATGCAAATGTTAAAATTTCCTGCTAAAATTAGGAAATAAGTTAGCTTCAAGGCTAGTCGTAAACAATTTTACAGAGTGCTAGTGTATAATTAAGTTATATTGCATGAGATTTAGTATTCGACGCCGAACGCAATCGAATAAAAATTATAAAAAGTTAATTCGTGAAATTCAATCTTAAATATGACGTCATTCACGACGCTCACAAAATAATCTGTAATAAAAACATTTGGATATATATTGGGCTATTTCGCCGATATTGACCCGATTCGGCAATTTTGGCACTGGAGCTAAAAATCGTGAAATTGCGTAGGTGTTGTTCGGCAATATTGGGCCGGCGATATCGCCCCTGTATAATTTTGATCTTTGTCAATTTTGCACAAAAAGCACTTCAAAAATTGGTATGATTTTTAATCAAGTTCAACTCGTTAACGTTAGTTATGTAAAATAGTAAGACAGAATGTTAATTATACTGTATTTGGACATGTTACTTTGTTTGTAAGAAAACAAGTAATCTCCCGGAAGATAATTTCCATTCTTGAGTCAAATTCAACGATTTTACGACTTTTCAGTTATCTGAAATTGCTAGAATTTCTAGTTAAGGGTTTTGAATGCCAGTTCTTATTGCTGTTTTCGTCGAAAATATGTGAATTCTAGGACAGCTATAAAATAAACGGAAAAAGCCTTTGGTCCGTTTTGCAGATGGAGCAAAACAATAAATCATGTAATATGACACCCTTGAAGTGTCAAATTTCAGTTTTGATAGTTTTTTGAGATACTTTATTTTTGACTTTCGAAGTTGTCTCAAACTGTTTTTCCTGTTTATTAACGCATTTTACAAAAAAAATTATTGGAGTCTTTCGATAAAAGTATCTGAACTCAAGTAAGCGCGTAAATTAACGATCATTCGGTTTTGTCTCTCGTCGAGGCAGGCCGATTTATTGAAAAAATCGCTTCCGTTACAAAAGCGACAAAAACTTTATTTTTTTGGATGGCCCAGAGATCTCAGGCCAGAGAAGAGAATTAGAAAATTTGGAAAAATATGGATGATTGGATATGCTCGATAGAATGGATTTTATTTTATAAAAAATATTATTTTTGGTGAATTTTTGGTCGATTTATTTTCGCTTGACGAAATTGGCATGTTGTCGCGGGGTCGCCGAAACCAATTTTGGAAATGCTTATTTTTGAGGGGAGTTCGATTCGGAATTAAGACCAAAACGAAGACAAGGACCTTTTGAGGTTCCATTTCCTCAGAAGTTAAAGACACAAATAAAAAAGACAGATGAGTTGGAGTCCTTTAAAAAAANTTTTTTCCTATTATACCCTTATTATACCTTTTATATATTAAACCCTATTTCCTGTGCAAAAACTGTCACTGTAACTGGATTCTGTCGCAGTTTTCAACTCTCTTGCGAAAGGCTATATCATTGCACCCCGATATATGTTGAGTTGCTGAGGTCAATGATTATTGTAGCCGGTATTACCCACGCCGCAAATAAACCAACAATAATAATAATAGTCTATAATTCTTAGATTATGATGCATAGTTTGAAACCCAAAGAACTAAATTTGAGAATCTCAAATTGAGATTGAATACATTTGAAAAAAATTCTAACATGTAATTGAAACGTTTTTGTTTTAAACAGCCATTTCTCGGTAAATTTTACCTTTTGGAAAAATAGTTCGAAGATAAAAAAACTTATGAACGTTCGTCTCAGTTCAAACACTTATGCAGTAAATACTAAACATTTCAGATTTTAAGTTGAAGTTAAATTCAAGAAATGCTGAATTTATTTTACTAAGATAACTGGCAAACCAAATTGGTTTAACCAATGTTCATGAAAAAATGATCAATTTTTTCTATGAAAATATAATTTTTTTCATAATAATATAAACGTTGAAAATGACATACCTGGACAGAATGTCCGATTTTGCAGCTGACAAATAACACACCCACAGAATGTATCATCTAATCGAGAAATATGTAATAAAATCAGGACAAATATCGCCAGGAATCCAATGACGATTGCTAAAAATAAAATTCAAATATTTTTACTAATCTGAGATAAGTTATCTCAATCTCGCATTTCTTAAAATTCCAGTCTGCTTCTTCAAAGTGCAAAAATCTAAATAAACTGCATAAGAAATCTGTGTTTATTTGAATGTATAGTCACAAATTTGAAATTTCCAGACTCAACCTTAGTTGTTGTATTTCAAACTGAAGGAAAATCCAATATCTATGATATGATATCATTGATATAGGGTGTCATGTGACTCATGGTACCGGTCGTCTTAGGTCAAAAAAAAATATGATATTTTTGATTGTTTTATCGGGTACGTTAGGTCATTGGCACAAAATTTCAGCAACGATTTTGGGTCACTTCTACTCAGCCTAATATTGCGATAATTCGAATAATATCAAAATTTCAAAAATTTTGTTAGGACTAGTGAACCTAAATAAATATTTTGATTGGCTTCTTCGAATTTTTTATACTAGTTTATTTTTTCATGTCCCTTTTAGACCTGACCGGTGACACCCTACTTTGATAGTGACATTTATTTGTGGAAAGATTCAACTCGAAAAGTTCGAAAAATAAAAAAATATGATGCTAAATTAATCTCATTAATTATCTATTAGTATCATCGGTGATGATTCATCAGTTTGAAACCAAGTTTTAATAATCTACAGAAAGTCCGGAAAATTCAATTTATAATCGAGTTTTCAAATTAATTATTAATTAATTGCAGCTAATTGAGAAAAATTTGAAACTAATTTCACATTTTTTGGCAGACATGATTGATAAATATCTAAAAATGTAAATCTACTTTCCCTGATAAAAAGTATAAATTGATGGAAGGAAATGTTGGTTGTCAAAAGCAAAATACCTTTCCGAATGGAAATAAATGTTCATTTTTTTGACGATTGACAATTAAGTTTAAAAAACCGCGATAATGGAGGACTTTTAACGAATTTAACTTAAAAATAAATAAATTTTTAGCAAATGGTCTCTGGAATAAAATCCACTTGTTGAACGATATCCGATTTTTGCACTAGAAAGCATTATTTCGAAAATGTACAAAACAAAGAGGAGAACGAGTTTTTTCCCGATATCTCTTTAGTTAGCTTTTAGATGCAATCGAAGTTTAGCTGACCTCAAATTCGTCGAATTTTTTTTGAAACGAATATCAAACTTTCTAAATACATAATCAAGGAATTCAATTTTTTCATGAGCTTCAAAGACAAAAAATAATATTAATATCCCCTGTTCACACTGATGTAAATCAAGGCAGCTCAATAGGCAATTATACAGTATAATTGCCTATTGAGCTGCCTAGATTAACATTAATGTGAACAGGGGATATAAGTCATATTTAATACCAGTTAACGATGACTTATTAAATTATTATTAACAGTACTAAACTCTAGTATTTAATAATTTTTGCATTGAAATAGTTGTTCTAGAAAAAAATGTATTTTGAGGTTTAAATTTAACGTTTTTGCAAATTTAATTTTTCATAATTCGTCTATTAACTGTACGAGAGCCCACTAAAAGGTCATCCATATAATCGATGCTGAGCCGTTCAAAGACCTCTAAAATGGCGATTATAAGCATTTTTCACCACATCAAATCGAGTTCTGGCTATTAAATAACGTGTGAATCCACGCAAAAAATTGTTATCATATAATGTTCATCAGCTAAAATTATGGCCAAATAAACCATTAGCATTAAATAAAAATAAGCATTTCTCAACGTTTCTAACGACTTTACAGAAATATAAAATTGGATTTCTCCGTTCAATTATGTTTTTCTTTCGGTTAGAATTAATCTTGTGTGCACTTGCAAAATGTTACTGTAAACCTATCCCGGCAAATATTGGAATTCATTTTTTTTATTATCGCTCCCTGATTTCATTTGTCACTTATATTAGATATTATATAAGATATTATAATATTATGAAAAAATTGAGATCTGAGATAGCTCGAAATTTATCACAAAAACTGAGGAAAAAAATCACAAAACAAATTTGTCTGAATAGGACCATTTTTTGCCCGAAAAATTTTAGATTTATTTACAAGTTTGAGTAAAAAAAGTTGGATCCCAAATAATTTCCGATTTTTCTCTGGTGTATATCATATCCTTTATCCAACCGAAGTTTAGGTGAGAACGTTTCTGACCTCAGGGCTGGAGTTTGAATCCCAGTGGACCCATGCAATTGCACGACTCGTCTCGTTATATGAAACGGGACAAGAGACAACACAGGCCAAGAGACAACACACCTATTAGTATTCCTTACACAATCACTAAAACAAAATCAGTNGGGTCCACTGGGATTCGAACTCCAGCCCTGCGGTCATAAACGTTTTTACCGTGGACTTCGGTTGGATTAAGATTTCCATTAGAATGTTGGAATTGCTGGGGAAAATAGCCCTCTCCTCCAGCTGGACTGAAGGGTCGATAACGGGAAGATAAGAATAACCAAGAGAAAAATACGGGAGACTAAAACCTTCTTTGTCAACTGCAAGTAAAATTTTTTTTATTCTGGTGAAGGATGGCTTACCGGTGCGGCATCGAAAAACTGGTAAAAATATGTTCTCAATTTACACAAAATTTGTTAATTCGTCGGTCAATTTGCTTTCAATTGAATAAAACAGAAGACTTGTTTCGGAAAAGTACGACTTGTTCAAATAAACCAGGAGGCTGTTTAAAAAAAATTCCTGTTGGTTTTAGGCTAAAAATGAAATTCAGAAATTTTTTTCAATCTGATTATGCTCGGTCAATTTTGTTCCAAATTGAATGAAACAGAACGTTTATGAAAGGTATGAAATATTGTCATACTTTACCAGAAGCTCGTTAAAAAAATTATTCTCTGTTGGTTGTAAGCGTGAAAAAACAGATTAATTCTCTATAATTTCCCAGCAGAGGATAAAATGTATTGTCATCTAACGTCCACTCCCACGCGAGACAAAATCAAAATAAACCAATCTGATTTGTTTAAAATATTTAATTTCTTAATTGTTTTCTTTCAGCTGAATTCAAGAATAAAAAAACAATTTTTTTCAACGCTTGTTTCATTTACACCCACAACCCTCTTAAGGATATACAGTATACGTGATCGTTTTGAGCTATCTGACAAACTCAACAAGATTAGTCGATACCTGAATCCGAAATTTATACTGTGTGGACATCAAATACTACTGAGTTGGTTTTGAAAATAATATGCACTTTTCATAGGGAACTTGAACCATTATGAAAAAAGTTGAAAAAAATGTAAAAAAAACTTTACCGTATGTCTGTTTTCCGGAAGTATCACCGATTCTTGTCTCTGAAAAATGAAGAAATCCACTTTCTGAGTCCATACACTGATGGACCATACCGTTTTTTGAATAAGCAAAATCTGCGTATAAATCGCAGTTTTGTATCATTTATGCTAAAATTGAGTCATTCATTATAAAACGACTTGTCAAAAATTAAATTATTTCGGTAATGGGATTGTTTAAAATGTATTTTATTTTCTGAAATAATAATCGAAATGAACTTAGCCTATGACGTAAAGAACATTACATTTTTTGTACGCCAATAACTTAAACCGGCGGTTTACCGCATTTTTATCATTTTGTGGGTAACCTGAAAGTATAACGTATAACATGTAAGTTATTAATTTGAACAGTATAATTAATACTTCATGTTAATCCGCCAAAGTTAAAAAGACACGAAAGTTACTTTGTCTAACATTTGAAAAAAAATGTTGTTTTCCTCTATAAGGACAGCTGAGATTTTGCCATATTGATAACATGATATGTTCCTTGGATTTTCGTGCCATATTTTCAATAAATGCTCCAAAAATTGAAAAATCGGAAAATAATGCAGACTTTTTTTTTTTGCTCTTGACTTAAATTTTCCAATATATGCAGTTTTGTTGATGAAAAAAAATTAAAAACCTTTTTTTGCTCTGCACTCATATTTATACGAAAAAGAGGTAAATTGTACAAATTTTCTCAAATACCTTTGGATATTTCTCCTATATTTTCCTTATAGTCTATATCAGTTATGGAGGGTGTCATTATAGACGCACACCACAGTATTAATTAAGGAATGATAGTTTGATATTTTTTTGTAAAAAATGACAAAACCCTCGCAATAGCATAATTATTTGTGATATTAGTTTGATTATTAGTTCGAATTCCACTGATGCTGTCTAAGTGATTATCTAAGTGACAATTTGTCTTAGTGATTGCTTGAGTGATTACACACCGATCAAATTTAGCGGTCCTAATATCAAGCACCCTTGCCTATTATCATACTCCAGACAATCACTGATACATAGGGTCATACCTAGCATTTCCACCATTCGATTTTGGGCCAAAATCGACTAAACAGGGTTGTGTTTTTAAAAAAAAATACTGAAAATACGAAAAATCGCTATATTTGGATCACGTGACGACCAAAAAAATTTTTCAGAATTTTTTTCCCATTTTTCCATATATAGTTAACTCCCAAGAAGTTTCAGAACAATCCACCCATTATTTCTAAAAGTCGATATTTATGGTGGAAATGCTAGTCATACCAAGGAGTAAAATCGACTTTTAAACCAATAATTATATTGGGATATGAAATTGGGTGACTAATACAGAATTTTGAGGGAAATTAAAAAAAATTATTGGTGGGATTCGAACACGCGCTAGAGATAGTAATCGTTTTTGAGATGGAGTTGGTAAAAACATATATCCGGTAGTAAAAGTCTGATTCTATTTTTCAAATAATGTAGGGAAATGTAATTTAAATCTGCTAGTAATATTGGATACATGTAGTCAATTATTGAGTTCTTCTTGATTTCGAAAATTAACCAGAAAAAACTAAAATTATTCCTAAATATTCAGCGAATTGTTGGAAAAATACAAAAACAAAACTACTATTTTGACCCGATAAAATGTAAACCTTAGAAGCTATTTTCATCATAGTAGAGTTTTTCGAAGACCACAAAGTGGGTCTTGACTCAAGACTCTTGAGCGAAAAAGTTTTGATTTATTTTCGAATTTCCAAAATATTCAATCTTGAAGTTTTTAAAATTTTATTGCAAACTAGATTTAGAATCAAATAAGCGTATGGCTTTTTTGCAACTGTACTCTAAAATGACTCCAAAAGTGAACTTAATAAATTTGCGTCTCATTTGATTTATAATACTATCAATTATTTGTCGATTGGGTCAGTCTAACCATTAATTCAAAATGAAGTATCCGAAAAACATGAACTTTGACTTTCTTTAATAAGGAGTCTCCGGAGATTACTACGTGTACTCAATTGATTGTACAATGTTTCGTAACGACATTTCACAGAGTGCATCTTGAGGACTTTAAACCGTTTTTTGACTGGTCTTTGATTCGACTTAAATTTCAGTGATATCTTTCAAGAAACTTAACGATAATTATTCAGAACAATGCGCACTTCTTTATTATTGTAGTTATTTTTGCAATCGGGAAAAAACGTCACGAAAAAATTCCAGACTACGTATTTCGTAAATAGAATTTTTCGGTGGTTACGTGTTTTTCCATTTTTCATTGTTTTTCAAAAATATTTTGCACAATCAAAAATTTTAAGTTTGAATATTTTTATGATTTGCTAAAATTTAAAAAATCTTTGAATACTATTTGTTGTCACTGTAAAAATGTATAATTAGCCTCATTAAGTGAGAGGTCTTGAGACTTGGATCCAAAAAAAAATCGTTGGCGCAAGACATTGTTTGCGTCATAATCGACAAATTCTTGTCACCTTAGTAGATAGTTAGTGAAATGGTGACACAACTGGCGATGACTTTCACATCAGAGATCGATTCCCGGAGTTTTCATGCTTTTCAATGATGAAAAAACCCAAATCTTGATAAAAACGTAAATTTGAAATTTTTATATACAGTATCACTGATACTGTATCAGCATAAAATATAAACTGAAATCTTAACCGAAATAAGAGAATTTATCAATTTAAATTTCGACCGATTAGAATCAAGCTAAGATGTCATAAGTAAAAAGCTTCGATTGCATTTTTTTATTATACAGTATGACTCATACTGTATGAGTCATACTGTATGACTCACAGTATGAGACATGCAGCATGTCTAGGGTTATACCCGTGGCTTAAACTATCTTTTAAACTTGAAAGTTTATGAACGATTGGAGAAAATGACCAGCGCATAATTTAGAAAAAAAAAGGGTTTTTGAAAGAAAAAATTGGGATAAATTTTGAAGAAAATGCTTATTTTTTATTTTTCGCTGTGAAAACAGCGTTTCATTTGATTTTTATTGACACACATTTATATAATAAATGAGAAGGTCACTAATACAAATAATACCTCAGTAGTCTAATAGGTTTTTGTAGAATTGTATAAGTTCAAAACCAAGACTATCTATACTATTTCTACGGTTAACTCCCAAACAAAATCAACCCACTTAAAATATATATGGTTTTGGTGGTTTATAACGTTTTTAGATGAAAAAATACAACCTCAGAATTCTGCGGGGTAATCTCGATGACGCTAGGTCCTAGAGTCTAGGATAAAAAATAATAATTGTCAACTAAATCATGGACAAAATTACGGTTGAAAAAAAACCCGAGGCTTAATAAAACTAAAACCCCAATACTTTAATTAAACATTTTGGGCTCACAAAACATAACTTACGACAACGTCTTATTTTTTTTTGAAATTCAAGCGTGGTATGAGTACATTTTTTTTATGAATAGGCTATCTTGGAAAGCTCAGTCAGGCTTTACCATACTTGATACTTATACCATACTTATTTTTTATAGATTATATATTTTTCAAATTCATGTTTTAGCCAATAATTCGTTATCTCTTAACAATAAAACGATGAAATACGGTACTCACGGTTATATACGGTATTTATGGTGTTAACGGTGAAACTGAATGATAGCAATGTACTAATACCGTAATTTAAAATAAGTCAAGTCGCGCTGTTTGTCTAACAACATAGATGTGGATGCAAACGCGCTATTTAGCCCATGTTTTCATAACTCCAAAATTCAACTTTTAATTTTCAAGTCTAACACTAAAAATTGCCATCTAAAAATATTCACCTTTTCCGCCGTTAGGGTGACCGTGAAATATTTAAAAAAACATGAAAGTTAAAGTTTCAAATCGCCTCTCGATGCAGATTTCGAATATATTTCAAAACTTATTCGAAACACGTCAATTGAAATTCAAACCAATCGCAAAACTCAGAGCACCTTTATTCCAGTTCAAATATGAAGAAAATTTTAATTGTTCGAAAATTGCTGTCAAAATTGATTAGGTATTTGGCAGGTTATTTAAGATCGTTAACAGTGAGTCAGCTTTCTTTGAAATCGATAAATTTCACTGACAGTCAAGAAAGATGGTTAGTTTGAAGTGAAATTTGATCAAAACCGCTGAATTTACAATGATCGCGAATAATATCTCAAACTTAACTTTTTGAAACCATAATAGTTTGTGAAAATATTTACTAAGGTTTCACAAAAACACTTTTACATTTGTACTATTGATAGAATGGAACCGGGCAAAAATTTAACTGTTGAGCTCACGCTGTAGTTTCCAAAGTTTTTTTTTGGAGACATTATCGAGAACTTGAACAATAATTGGCAATGATATTGAGGAATATCAAACCATATTAAAATCAATATTTCGAAGAAAATAATATGGTTTCCAAGGTTTTTTTTGGACATTATCGAGAATTTGAAAAAATAATCGACAACGATATTGAAGGATAAAAATCGATATTTCTATAAAAAATTGACAAATTTTTTTTTTCTTTTTCAAATTTTGCCGTGTAAACCGTTAATCAGGTTTTTTTATCGATGAAATATTTAGAATTAAAAAAAATTAAGATTAGCTTAGTAGGATCACTTTTAGGCGACCGTACAATTTTTAGATTTCAGAAATTTAATTTCCCGATTTCTAAAACTATTCATTTTGTGCCATCCGTTAAATACTTAAAATAACGTGAAATCAGGATTAATTTTTTTCAAATAATAATCAAAAAAATGAAATAGTTTATTTCAAATAACCATTGGGGCTAGTTTCCATGGTATTAAGTATGACGATATTTTTGGAGGATACGGGTCACTGCTACGTTCTAAAAAGGGGATTTACGGGGCTCAAACTTCATACTTCAATTATGACGCAAACGGAAAATTTGCTCCTTAATTGTACTTTTTCACGGACCGAGATCTCTAAAAGTCTTGTCTAAACTAGACTTCCAATTGAAGATAATACACCGTAAAATGGGGAAAACGGTTTAGTTCAAGAAATTCTGCAATAGTTCGAAGAGAGATGATGAATGTGTTCCATTGTATAAGAATTAAAACGTCGCGATTTTGAGACAATATATAATCCATCGTTTGAACGAGAGTTTAGCGCATCGAATACACACAGTTTAGCTGTGCAAAAATTCTATCTATGAAAAAAAGATGCGAAAATCATGCTCGACCGATAAAAATCTATCCGGTTTTAAGGTTTCGAAATTTTCTCGGCGATATGCGATACGAAATCGATAAATAGTACAGGTCAGTGTCACTTATATAATTATTTAATAACAACATGCGCTGGTTCACAACCATAACAATTAAAGTTCTAATATGATATTTGCTACTGTCATTTTGAGGCTATAAAAGAACCAGAATTTACCGAAAATAACCTCATTGCAACTTAACGATTTTCAGCTATTGAGAGTGCTTTCCTTGCCTAGAGGTCTAAACATTATCGCCAAATTCGCATGGGCAATTGACGGTTTATTCACTAATAATTAATCTTTCGAGTCAGCGAATATCAGCGAATGACGCCATTATTTTCAAGCAACAAAATTATACAATCTACTAAAGTTCGTATAACGTAAAGTCATTTTTCGACTATATTTAAGTTATCTTAGTGAGGGAATTTTGGTTAATTCAAAACTCATTACAGATCTTCATTGGAGAGTCTCATATGACAATTCTGTGAAACTATTTCGCGATGTTGCATTGGCATTGATTTCTGAAAGCCCCACCGTTTTTTTGCATTTTTGAACAAAAAATTTCTGTCAGTCAATAAATTACCACGAAAAATATTCCTATGCTCGCGTGGCCCTTTCTCAACCACGCGTCATCAATCTTTTGACCCAGTGTCCATCACAATACCCGATTGTCGACTTTATAAAAGAAATCCCCGTCGCGAATTTAAATTGGATCACTTTCCTCAAGAAGGTTATACGTCGTGCTAGAAAGACCCTGCAAAGGGAATAGAATTTTTCGACTATCCGCACGAAATTTATTTGGAATTTTTTTTGGCGATATTGTTGTCTACCCTTACTGTATTTAAATCTAGCGCGTAGAAAATTATCACTTTCATACAATTTTTTTAAAAAAAGTCGTCAGCAATCGCTACTAGAGTTAATTTAGTTTAAAAAAGGAATAATGCTGTCTACATGACAAAACCTTTTTGCAGTTAGTTTTGTTCCTAAGCGACCTTTCAGTACATTATTGACCTACATAAGTTGCTAAATATCGGTCATTCAGAATAGTCAACTCCTTCCGATCCTTTTGAGGTACTTGAAGTCTAAACGATGAACTTGACGGTTTTTTTTGAAAAAAAAAAAATCCTTGGTGTTGACCAGTTGCTCTCTAGCTGCAACTTTCAGTACAATGCACCAAGTTGCAATACGTTTCCATTGCAAAGTCGACCCTTCCGATTTTTTGGGGTACTTCAAGTCTATTACTGAGAACTTTGAGAATTGACCTTGATACTTTGACCGGTCATTAGAGGTCAAATATTGGTCGACCGAACCCTCAACTCCACAAATATCGCGCAACCCGAAAAACGTTCAATTTTTAACTGGC
>SCLH01001534.1:45887-75086 GCA_004367855.1 Oikopleura vanhoeffeni | reverse complement strand
CGACCAACAAAATGAGAATTAAATTGTTTAAAGGCCGAAAGAAAGTGATTTTATATTTATCTTTTATATTTTTTTGAATCTTTTGATTCGGAAAGCTGATAAAAGAGCAATAAGCATCAATATTTAAATGTTTTGGAAATGCGCTTCTTAACGGCCAAAGGCCGATATCAAGGGATTTTATTTGACAAATTGAAATACATGTAAGCCTTGAATCGGTTGAAGGCCGATAGAAAGGAATTCAAGCTCTATCGTTTACTTTTTTAATAAGATCGTCAAATCTGCCGACGGAAATTCTATATTCTGATGTAGAATTTTTGATAAGAATGAGTCTAAAATATGTTAAGCGGATGTTAAAAAAGCTGTTGTTACTGTGCAGTACGGGCCTTTTTTTTGAAAAAAAATTTATCCCTTGTTTACACTTATTTTACTCCAGGCGGCTCAATAGGCAATTATACAGTTGAATTGCCCATTAAGCTGCCTAAATTAACATCGGTGGGAACAGGNATATTAGCCGATCGACCCTACCTTCGACTCGACCCGTAAAAACATCTATCGATTTATCTGACTTAAAAAGTACCCGAGTTGACGCTCGAATCGACGCTCAGCGGCTCGATCTCAGGATTTAAAATAAATGACTCGACCTGGTCAATATTTCAAAAAAAATTCTTTGGTGAAAAAGATATTACAAAATATATTTGGAATATTTCCGAATAGTTTTTTAGTAATAAAAAATAAACTTATTCGAAAATTAATTAAATAATCTCCAAGACAACTTTTGATACCAAAGGAAGATCAATTACCTTATCACGATGTCAATTAAAGCCCAATTACGATGATTTTCTGAGAATAAACGTAAGTGGGCTTCAAATTTTGCAATTTATCTGACAGTAATTGATGTGTTCGGAATTGAACACGCACATATAAACGTCATCTATTTGTCCGGTACATAATTACAACTTGATTTAAAGATTTACGAAACTAGTGAACATTCGTAAGTTTTTCGAAAGCTAAGATAGTAAACATTTTTGAAATTATGAAATTGTATTTATTTCAAATTTTTCTGTCGTTATTAATAGATTCATCTTAATCGTATCTGTGATATAAAATACCCACGTAAGAAATTGTTTGGTTCCACTCATGTATATTGCTTCACAGGGCTCGTCACAAATGATAATAAGGCCGTTTATCTTGGGCTCGATTATGTATCAATTTTCTTCCCGCAAAATTAAATTTTTATGATACGTTTCATGATGAGCACACTTAAAATCGCTTTTTTGTTGAAAGAACCTTTGGTAGAATTAAAAATTTTAAAATTTTATATCAGAAAAAAAGCATTCATCCAAAAAAATAAAGTCTTTATAATATACAATACAATATGTATGTGTTTTTTTCTTCCGTCAGTTAGTGATGTTGATATAAAATGCCATTGTTTGACAATAAACATATTTATTGACCAACTATCCACACTCAATAGTTTGAAGAAAAATCATAATTTTTGATTGTATGACAATTGAAACTAAAATGAAAATTGCTTTCGTTAAAAACAAACGAAAAAATTGATGTTTTGATAAAGATAGAGTTTGAAAAATATTGCGTAATTTTTGATCAACTTTCCACAAAAAGCGGGCAAAATTTGACCTCATACGAGCTCAAAGTAAAATTTGCATAATTAGAAATTTTTTTTTTCAAATAACTATGCGGTAAAGTGATAATGTAATGCTAAATAGTATATCAGTAATAGGTTTTGAGTGAATCCAGTTTTATACCGGAATTTCCGCAAAGGCTAAGCATTCAATTTATTTTTAGAAAATCAAAGATACTCAAACACGTTAACGGCGGTCAGTTCATACAAAAGGGATTGCATTGTTCTGAATATTCAAGCTTCACAATTAGAATGCTACATGTCAAAATTGCTTTTGACATAATTTTTAAGATTGTTTTAAGTATTTTTTTTGCCATACGAAAATATAATTTTCACCTGTTATGACACAGATTCAACATTTGTGGTTAACCAGTTTGAGACATACGTTTATAGATTCTGTCAAGTTTTTCATTATTTTCAAAGGTAAAATTGCGCAAGAAAAAAATATAGATTTAAGAAGAAAATGACACGTTACAAAATATACAGATAATTTGGCTTAATATTATTCTTTGCACAATTTTTCCGATGTCGTGCTGAAATCAGTAAAGTTATAAAAAGACGTCGGGAAAATACAAATCGTTCAGTATTTGAAAAAAGAACCAAAAATTATTTCATATTATATGAATTAAGGGCCCTCAGCTGACAGATCGTGACTATTTGAATAAAACATACAACGCGGAATACAAGCCAATCAAAAACCCGATTTTGAAAATAAACATTTGGCATGTGTTACAAATTTAATTGAATTGATGTTTCCGTAATAAATTTTCATTCTAAATTATACGATTCTATTCTTCCGCAACGTTTTTTTCATTACATCACTGATTTTTAGTCAAACCTGTATAAACCCTTCTAACGTGTCATTTTCTTCTTATAGATTTTGCTCATCTTCAAAAAAGCAAGATGGATTGTTAATGATGGGCTTTCCGGTAATTTAAAACAGTTAATTATTTTGCTATTTCCGGCAGTACGAGTTTGAGCACTTTTTCCCATAAAGACGAATTGTGTACAGAGCTAGAAATAACGACCAAACTTTTATTAAAATATTCTGCAATGACCCAAGAATACCATGAAATCTAATGCTTCAAAAGTGAACAATAATTGAAAACTGCCAAATAATAAGGGAATTTATTGCTTAGATAGCGTGTTAAATTGATTTTTTCAAATTCCACAAAAACAAGCGTTTCAAACGCTGCGTTTGTCGCAACAAATTAAAAATGAAAATATGTTTATTTAATGCAATCAGCGTGACAGTTGGCAAGGTTAGAAAAATAAGGAATCTGACTAACTTAAAATTTGAAGGAATAATTCGTTTTCATAAAAATAATTCACCTCATAATAATTATAATATAATTCATGATAAGTTTACAAAATCAAAGTCAAAACTGTCTACAGCCTCATTGAACCTACCCCAATTTCACCTATATTTAAATAAAAGATACGCAATTTGACGTATTTTTACAACATCCACATTACTAAATTTATTCTAAAGTTGTGGATCATATTTTTTTTGTGATTTTTGAAAGTCGGCATACCCATCTTTGAAGCCTGTGCGTTGACAAAGCACAAGTCTGATCCCTTAAAATTTTTGCGTTAGTGTCTGGATTTTGAAAACATAATTATCAGTCCATAAATATTAATGTTTTGTTTTGTGAGACAAGAATGTAATGAGAAAACATTTTCCATTTTTTTTAAAGCTCTAATAATCAGAGTCTCATTTCTCAGGAAAATATTTTATGAAATTTTAATTGATATATTTTTAATCCCCGTACAATTTAATATTTTCCCTGATATTTTCGGTACAAAATTCAACTTTAAGAGGACAGTTCAAAATTAAATTTTATTTTGTCTTTCAGCCGCTCTCAGTTAGGGGGTAGCAGCGATGTGGCTGATTGCTACATTTTTTCTGAGTGATTTCTGAAAAAAAATGTGAAAATTTATTTTTTAATTTGATATCTTCAATAAAAGTGTCCATTCTTGCAAACGTTTATATTTTAAATTTCTTAACATAACTTACTATCTGTAAAAATATTAAAAAAACACTTTTGATTGGAACTCCATTTCCAACTAAAAACACGATGTAAAAAATGATTATTTAAGACAATATTTATAAACTTCAGACATTTTGGGTGTTATCCGCTAATTAGTGGTGTAATCATTATCCACATGAGAAAATTTCCTCCAAATATGAAAGTTTTTTCCTGAAAAAATGGCGAAAAACAGCTTTTTAGGAATAAAAATTGACCTTCCATTGCGTTTAAATTATAGAAAAGTTCCTGACTTTGAAAAAAAATAACGCCTATAACACCCGGAATAATGTTGAAATTTTTTGCAGGAATAAAATTTCATTAAATGCGTGCCAAACAACCCCGGTTTTCACAAGCAAGTGTTGTATATTTCATCAGTAGTTCAGAAACGATATTCACTTGACCCTTCCATCGGTGGAAAAACGGAAACCAAATAGATACCAGAAAATTTCACAAGTGATTCGGCCTGATTTTTCATAGGGATTTCAAAAAACCACTGATAAAATTTTTTGGACTTGATTTGCGGAAAATTCTCATAATATTTCTATAAAAGTCGACAAAAAATGACAAATAAACATTTTATGATTTTTCAAACAGCGGTCAGAAAATATGTAGACATGCATGAAAAAAAAAAATTTTTTGTTTTCATTCACAGATTTCAAAAACAAAATCCGAAAACATTTGGACGAAAAATGCGTGAAATTTTTATAAGGCTTTGAATTTTTTTGAAAATTATACGATTACAAAAATAAAAGTTCGAACTCAAATCTTTCCTCAAATAGATAAAAAATGCTTTTAATGAGCTTATAGACATTTATTATGGTTCAGCTAACGATAATAAACACAAAAAATAAACTAACTAATTATTTTTGTTAGTTAAATTGACTCTTATCTGCCACATCGCTGCCACCCCTTAAAGGAATATGATACCATCTAGTTTTGAATTGAATATTTGAACATTTCAGACGTTTTGTATGATAATAGTGAATTACAAAAAAATATTCAGCGGTTAAACTTTTACCGCGAAAGTTCTACAGCCACTTCGTGAGTCGACCATATCTGTACAATATCTTACAATGATTGTGTGATGGTTAAGTGGCGTTTTCTGCTTATAGAAAATGAGTGGTACAAATAGATTATTGCAGAAATTTGAAAATTTTTGGACCGATAACAGCCTAATCTAACTGTGAAAATATAATTTTCAGTGTTCAATACAAATTTTTCTAGACCACTACAAAGATAAGTCACCTGGATAGACTTATTGGTAGGGATAAGATCAAACTGACTATTTGCGTGAGAGTAATCATAAAGTTTAATCATAATACAATGTCTTACTTTAATTTTCATATAACCAGAAAAACGTAAAATGCTCTTTATCGCCACTAGAAGGCTGGATTATATTTCTTATTTATCAAATTTTTATTTAACTTAACAAATTTTAAAAGTTTGAATGTGATACCTTCAATATTTCTAGAGTCATAATTTGTACGATTTATCACTACTTATTGGGTTAAAAAAGTACATAAGTATTATCTTATCCAATTTTAACAAAAAACTTCGTTGATTCATTCTTAAAATGCTCTGAGACAATCAGCAGTTTAATTGTATCAGTCCAGGTCACAGTTTCCTTCGTTATCACTTTAGCTAATGTTTAAAAGTATAATTTCGGGTTCCATTGAACCGCAACAATTACAATAATTTTTGAAGGATATCGAACCAGTGATTAACTCATACGCTTGAAAAAAGATAGCTGACGATAGTTAACCGAAAAATGTAGATTATTTGACTCTGATTACTTTCAATTTGGGCCTAGGTATTCAAAAAAAGATTTGCTGCATTATGAGCTAAGATTTTCAAGCAGAAAAAGGGATGAAGACCATAATTCCGGAAGAAAAAAGGGTTCAATTCAAAGAAAAAGTTCAGCAGATATGCTACAATATCATCAGAAATCAAAAATTCAAATCCTTGCTTATCTCGGCTTAACGACCAGCAAATAAGCGATCGCTTTTACGATAAAAAAATGGCGTATAAATGCAATTGATGAAAATCGCGAAAAGTTTTATATTGGCATTTTTAACATTTTTAACATCGTATTTTCTGGAACCAAATGAAATTCTTTTTGTGATGTTTTTTTCGAGAACTAAATGCCCCGTGCCTCTAAAACTTTGTCAAAAATGCGGAGCTTAAAAATTAAGCAAATTTTTTTCAAATTGCCTATGTTTAAGCTTGAGATTTAAATGTTTTTTACGAAAAAATTTCAAGAAAAAATTTCCGGTTAAACATAGGCAATTTAGTGAATACAACTTATTACCTGAAAGAATAAAAACCATCGGAAAATCATGCAAATTTCGAAACATTTGTTGGTTGAAATAAAATAATTTTTTTTGGCATGAAAGACAAAAATTTCTGAAAATTGAACGTTTGATAAACACGAAGAAATAGATAATAAGATGAACGCTCATTTTACACAAAACTTATTTCATAAAATCACAATGTATTGCAAAACCAGTCAATTTAAAAAAAATAAAACAAAAATAATTATTGCAATAATTCAGTAAGGGTTTTATTTCATGAAGATCAGATTGTTCGTTCTATAATTGGAAGTAATGATGAAATTCACTTTAGCGCCGGAAAAAATGTTATTAGCAGGAACTTATGGGCATGTAATTAATATCTTTAAATTTTGGAAATTCTTGATTTTAATGTTAAACATAAATTTCAAATTTTATGCCCTCATTTGATTTTTTTAAATTTAGCAGAATAACATGTCAAAAATAAAATTATTTGATGTCCGACAACGCCCAACATACCAGTTTATGATAATTTTAGTCGATATGATCAACTGATTATCGTCTAGTCTCCAATATCAAGTTTTTTGTCATGATCACAAAAAAATGAAGAACTCCTCCTTTTTCTTTGTAACGCCTGCATAAAGAAATGCGGGTTTTTGCAGAACCGCGACCTGTATGATATCACAGCAAGACAAGCGAATAAATGAACAGACGCTAATTGATTACAGTTACGAAAATATAATGCGACACAATGAAGGCCACTCAATAATATTTATATGTATTGTTGTATATATACCGTCGTATATTGTTTGCTTTCTTGAGCAAATGAGGGTTATTTCTTATTCTAACTTAATCATTATGGATTTTACGATCCGATCTGATTAGTTTTTGACAGTTAAGACCCCTGGTATTAACTGGGTGCTTTTCGATTCCGAAAATGTGCAACGCCCTTTCAAATTTAATGAAAAATTAAGATATTGACAAAATATGTCCCTCCCAAGATTTCGTTTCAAAAAACTGTCAAAATGTTAGAGAACCGCAACCGTATATATTGCAATCATAGTCATTTATTTTGCTCACTTTCGTTGAACTGTGATTCTTATCGGGAATGTCAATTCACTTTCGTTCTCAAAATAGCCGTGTTGCAAATTGCTCCAAAATTGCTATTTAGGAAATACTTTGTAACCTAAAACCTTACTATCACATTCACTGCTATACTTTTTTTGTCCAAAATTACGTGAATACGAAAAAATGGCTTACTTATCAAATTGTATAACAATACTTTGCTTTATTGAATATTCCCGAAAATTTGTTGCCATCAAATTTTGGCGATATTTGGCACTTTCGGTGATATTTGCACTTTTGGCGACATGGAGAAAACGCGTGGGCGTTCGAAATGACGTCATAATTTTATAATTTATTTTCATTTTATAAAGAGCTCAACAATAGGTTCAAATTAACTAAAATACCATAATGTGCAGAATTAAATACACCACCAAACGCAATCAAATGCAAATGTAAAAAAAATTTTGATAAATTCAATCTTGTAAAATGACGTAATTCATGATTCATGATACCCTCGCAGTAGTTTGTGACGATTTGAAATAAGGAATTTCAAAAGTCAAAAATGGGGTTCAATGTGTTTAAGCTTTCTTATAGAGAAATTTTTTTTGGTCATTTTAAGAGTCAGGATTTTTTCCGTTTTTAAAATTTCACAATTTCAAGTTTTTTGATCAAAGGCACAATGACCACCCGGGCAACCACAATGACCGGTCAAAGTTCAAAGTCAATCTCAAATTCATCGTGAAGACTTAAAAGTACCTTCAAAAGGATCGGAAAGGTCGACTTTCTAATGAAAATATTAGTGACTATAGGTCAATTATGTACTGAAAGGTCGCTAGAGAGCAAAAACTGGTCAAACCTCAAGGGCAATCTCAAGTTCATCGTATAGACTCACAAGTACCCTCAAAAGAATCGCAAAGGTCAATTTTCTGATGAACGTATTAGCAACATAAGGTCAATCATGCACTGAAGTCGCTAGAGAGTAAAAACTGGTCGAATAATTGCTCTCTAGCGACTTCAGTACAGAATTGACCCAGTATTGCTAATACGTTCATTAGAAAATTGACCTTAAAATAAATTTTTTTTGAAAAAATTTAAAAAACGAAAGAAATCCTGGGTCTTAAAATGACCAGAAATAAATTATGTACAAGATAGCTTCAACACATTGAAACCCATTTTCGACTTTTGAAATTTCTTATTTCAAATCGTCTGTAAGAAAAGCCTCAAAAGAATACGCAATTTTTGGCGATATTGTTTTTACGGCGATTATGGCACTGGTTGGTTTTTAGCTAGAAAGGATGATATTGCGTGGATTTTTTGCGATATTTACAAATTCGGCCACAAAGGTCCTCCGCTTGTAAAAAATAAGCTTTAGTTTCACGATTTTAATGCGTTATTTTTTAGCGAAAACAAATTCCGCATTTTCAAGGGAATTTTAAAATTAATGCTTTTCGTGAGTTGTAATCCATATTGAGTCAATATTATTGATGATTCAATTTTGAAGACATTGGATGAAAGATATAAATGCACTTTTGTTAATATGCAATTTTGGCTATGCTTTTCAATAATCTAAATTCAGATGTTCTCATTTTTACACAGTGTATTATTAGTCAAAAAGCATACGGTATCCAGGATTGACCTAAAAATACCGTATGCAGCAAACCGTATGCTCTATCAACAAAAATGAAAACATCTGAATTCAAATTGTTTTTTAAGAAACCTTTCGTCCGGTCAAAAAAGCTCACGCTGTACAATATATGTGTATTTTCCGTGATTTGTCTGAAAATTTTGGAGGATTTATTTTTAGGTTTTTTTTATATCATACTGAATGTATTCTGTATACATTCTGATAAATCACAGCTTTCAGGCCACTGAATTTATCACAATGAAATATAGTCATAAATCACGCAGTTAGCTTTACGGTCAGCTGATTTCTATCTGCTGATTGACCATTTGTTTACTCAACCCGCTGGTGGTATTTATACCTATAAATATCACGATTTTTACTGAATTATTATCAAAAATATATGATATACTGTATAACCAAAGTATCAAATCAAATGTTATATCTGTGTGTAGAATAAACACTTTTGGTCATTTATTGTAATCTTTTACTCGTGTTTTAAATCATAGGGATACCGATTATGTCTCAATACGACTGAAGGAAATATAACTGTTCTCAGCATGAGGACGAAACGGCTGACATGTTTTTTGCTAAATATTTTTTAATTATATTTTAATTGTGCCTTGGCAAAATATTACCATGAAAATTTTTGCGTACTGATCGTTATATTTTTTCAAGGGCTACTATTTGGTCATATTTAAAAAATGGGTAGTTAAAATGTTTTTGCCGCTTCTACCTTATCTAAGCATTTCTTGAACTTCTATAATAATCGGAAATGAATATCATTTTGTTTCTCAAAATAGCCGTGACAACATTACGGTAATCCAGCTGATAATTTCATGGTTTAAAAGAGCAAAAGCTGGCAGCTTTGAGGTGTTAAAACTGTTACGTTTCTTGGATATTAATTTACCACGAGCGACGGTAGAACGAAGATAATTTAGCACCGGAAAATCCAGTAAAGAAATTTAAAGATACCAATTTTCTCGCTTGAAAACCCGGTGGCAAAAATGTTTCATTAATTATAATACGCGAGAAAAAGGTTTAGACATATAATTGCATGACTCATAAAAACTGATAACCATGAACTTTGAAAGCAAGACATTGTATAGTCAAACCCGGAAATTTTCGTGGGAGAATTTTATTCCTACCAAATTTTTTCCTTAAAAATATCCTCAATTTCAAAATCATAAACTTTTTTCAAATCATAGTCCCTCTAGTAAGCTCTTCATAACGTTTACACTTCGGGAGAACCGAACCATATCCTTTTCTCAACCTAAGTCCATCTTAAAAATGCTTACTATCTTTATAGCGTGTGTTCGAACCCCACTAATGAGGTCTTAGTGGTTGTCTTAGTGATTTATACATCTCAGATATTTTTTTAGCAAAAAATAGATAAAATTGTCCGTTTTTTCAAAATATGTTGTTTCTGAAAGCCGAAATGTAAACGGTGAATCACGTCGGTGATCCGGATTAACCGAAATCCGGAAGTCGAAAAATTGAACAAAAAGTTAAAATTTTAGTTGATTTTTTCAAGACCACAAAATGCAAGGCCTTCAGAGCATGATTCTAAGGTTTTTTGGCCAAATTGCCCTAAAAAGGATTTAACTTTACGTTGATTACGTTTGAAACCAGAATTATCACGAATTAATTTATTACCTTGTTTATTACCTTGTAGTCTTTTCACAGAATATATATTCTATGTCTTTGAAAAAATCCTGGTAATTTTTATCAAACATATTTATAATATACCTTTGTATAGTATAATAATGTAATCATATATATAATATGCCGCATATTTCCGTACTCGTATTATGACATGATATAATTTATACAGTACGGATGGATATTTCTGAAAGTCAGACGTTTCAAAAATAAATTGTACCATTATCACCGGATACATGGAATTTTTGATAAAGCTTTATGAGTTAAATCGCGAAATATTGTTAATTGGAATTTTGAGAAACCAGATCAGAGTTTTAAAAAAAATTTAACAAGACAATTTCATGGATTCTGTGAAATCAAGGTTGATTTTTATTGCGATTACATTGAATATGATGTAATATTTCAACGACAACCTCACATCTAAAAATATAATTTAAGATCACTTATTGCTCGACCAATCAGGAACGAGCTTCAAAATAAAGTGAAATTTTGACTTAAAAAGCCGTGAGTTTTCAGATTAGTAAAATTATTTCATATCTTAATAACCAAAAAATACCGCTCCAGAATTCATAAAAACGTTTCCGAGCTTATTTCAAGAGTCTCACGCAACTACCTACTCCTCCCGAGATTTCAGATGGATTAATTTATAATCATCAATCAAATGCGCTTCTCGAATAATTTATTTGACAATTTTGCTTCTCCCACGCATACGTAACCAATCAGGGCCAAAAACCTCTTACTTGCAGGGTGAAAAAGCATTTGAAAACCAATTACAAAAAGGGCATCGTAAGTGGGTGTAATTTGAATTTTTCAATTGTAGTTCACACTGAGGGCATTGTTTGTCAAAATAAATTCTCTGACATTACTCTGTACATTGTTGATCACACTGTGGATAAATAAGATTTGTGCTTCTCGCGAGAAACTTGGACACTTTACAACTATTGTTTGGTTTGAACTTGTAAACATTAAATCTGTGCAAAAAACATTATAGGGCTAATTTAACTTTTGTAGAATTTTCAACATTTCACGAGAAATACAAGCCTGTTCATACTGCATTGTCAAAAATAACATTATGGTGCTTTAATTCTCTAACAAATCTTAAAAAAACATTAGTGTTAAATGAATGAAAGTGGGAAGTTCGTAAAAACCGACTAATTTTGTTTGGATTTACACAGCTCTTTGAGATGACAACGGGCTTCGAGTATGTCGAAATAAGTCATATATTCTTGTGTTGGAAAATATTATTTAAAAATATAGGGTTAAGGTATTGTAATATTATTTGTAAGTTTGAAAGACCCATTTACCCAGTTAATTTTGCTTTTACTAAAAAACCTCTCGAAATCGTAGCTATTGTTATAAGAAAATATAGCCGTCATTTGATAATAAATTGGTTGAAATGCGAAAAACAAAAACGATTATTTTTTAAACGATGAAAAAGCACTTTCCGGATTATGGCCCATAATTTATGGGGATAAAAATACTATCACTTTGTTTTAAATTCTCCGTATTTTCAGAAAAAAACATGTGAACATTTTTTGCTTGAGCCTAAATTCATGACGGGTACCCCCTCAATCTGAGTCACAAGTCAATGATATTCTGGCATTTCGCATCAATCAATAGACTAAAGGTGATAAACTACAATGAATAAAGGGAAAATTAACAAATACCTAAGTCAGTCAAACCTGTTTTTTTTATTTTTCTCATAATATTACTCTGAAGTATTCTCTAAAAAAGTATCCTTACTTGCATTAATAGAACACATTGTTTGCTTATGTCAGTCTCAAGAATAATAATGAGAAATAAGATCAAAATATTGATAATAATTATATTTTAATATTATATCGCATATCCCTTTAACACCTTTTGGGTGATTTGATAGATGTAGGCTGAAAAGAAGAGAAAGCGGCCTCATGAGTGGCTAAAAGGGTTCTCAGGAGTGTTAGGATTGGCTCCCAACCTACATTTTCAAATCAACCCAAAAGGTGTTAAAGGGATATATTGAATGTTTGTTTTTGAAAATTTCCATTGCCAAGAGGACAATTTGACGGATTTCAGCGATCATTCATTAAATAAAATAAGTTTATGCAGCAAAATAAAACATTGAAAGGCTGTCTACGGTTAAAACTGATTTTTCAGATTTTTTCAAAATAACCATAAAAAGTATGGTAATTTGCAATGCAAAAAAATTGAATCGTAAGTTTTCCTGTTCAGACCAGACTTGTAAAAGGGATCTCATTTGTTAAGGCGAGTTTGGGAGCCAAAAAACCCTATTTTAGCCAAAAATACGATTTTTTGAACTAAATTATCATTTTTTTAAAAAAGAGATTTTAGAAAAAAAATATTCATACCAAAAGACGCGCAATAAAGTTTCACACAAACCAGTATATGTGGAAAATCAACCCTTAGTGGTCTATTTTTGCCGAAAATCGATTGGTGGAAACCCTACCTATATCCCTTTATCACTTTTTGGTTAGAATGCGTAGCCACTACTTCTTTTAACGTGTGATTTTAACGTTGTGGCTACGCATTCTAATCAAAAAGTGATAAACGGATATATATATATATATAACATAAATAACATTAAACATATAATTTGGGGATACATCCCTAGGGATGCACCCTTTTTTTGGGGATAGATGGGGATAAAAAGGGATGGGATGCATCCCATCCCCAAATTGGGGATAAAATGAGGATGGAGATAAGGATCGAAGAATCGGCTAGGGATGCATCCCTTTACAAGCCTGGTTCAGACAAAGTGAACACAAAAACGCGAAAATGTTCAAACTCTCAGCATGTTCAACTCTCAGCTTGCATCAGGAAGAATTTATACATGTAGTATTATAATGTAGTATGTTCAAAAAATTTCTAAATCAAGACAGTTTTTACGATATTGCATTCGTGAAAATGACAAAACACCTAACAAATGATTCGAGCGAATTTTACCTGAATGAATTAAACGACTGATGCTGAGCTTCATGATATTTCAAAAAATAATTAATTTCGTTGATGGCCAGCAAACAATTTTAAAAAATGTCCATGAAAAACTTACTTTAAATAAAAACTTTTAATCATATCACAAACATTGATTATTAATTTTCTGCCATGGAGACCAGACCAGTTTCACTATTTTTGACACTTTTTCAAGAAACTTGATTATAAATGTATATAACTTTCCCAATTCATATGTTTTTTCTTATATTCACACAATTTTCAATGAGCATTTTAATAACCTTGTAAAACCTGTAACAGCCTATTTTCAACTCAGTATATGATACAGCTGTCTGAATATCAGAGTCAATCAAATCAAACGATTCTTATAAAAATTAACAATCCTGTGATTTGATCGGTGAATATCTTTTCTGACGTCACAGTTTTCACGCTGAGTAACTCCATACTAAATTATAACCCTCAATATTGTCGTAAATTGTTTCATTTCAATTTCAGATATAAACAAAATAAATTTTAATAACAAAAAGTCACAAATTCAAATATATAACAGCATGTGTTTTTTTATTCCGGAAATGGCAACTTGCTGTGAAGCCAATTGTCGCAAATAAATAATGGTAACTACGTGGATTGAATTTTGAAAGCCAAGTTATCGTCGATAGCGAGGGTTTAAAAATTAATGGGCCCAGTTAGTTTTTTAATTGGCGTGAATTGGCTTCACAGCAAGTTGCGATTTTCGAAGTAAAAAAACACATACTGTATATAATTTATTCATTTATTTCATGCTACGTATCGTTTACGCATCTTCAGGCTTAAGTTTGAAAATTACAAAAACTTTCGATACCTGTAAAAACACAGAATCAAGAGCTTAGAAATTCATTGTCAAGAAATTTAGGCAGAAGAACGTAACGTTCTGAATGTTTTGAAAATTTTAACTGCCATTTTCAAAAGAATGAAAAACTAGCGTGCTTTTTCTGATCGTTCAAAGAAGGTTTGTATATTCTTATATAGAATTCTTCAGATTTTTTGAGTTCAGCGAAACAGCGGAAGTTTTTTTGGCTATTTCAAAATGGTCCATAAAACATTTGTCTCTCATTTTGTTTGTAAGTGATAGTAGAAGTTGAGGTAAAATGAATTTCTTCAAACGCTCTTAGTTTTTAACGTAAACAAGGCATCTATTAATGTGATAATAAGTTTTTTTGGCATAAGATAAAGTTCTGTGATTTTCAGCTCGTGCTCGTAATACTCTTTTAGTACGTCCTACATAGCAAATATTACAAGTTTTAGTTTGTAACACAGAAAACATGATTCTGTATACAATTTTAATACTATATTTGATTAAAAACATGATGACAGTATATAATTAATTAAATTTTATATGGACCAAATCACATGACAAAATTTCACAGCCGAAATAAAACCATTTTGATTTTTGAAAAATATTTATTTATAAAAGTCAAGGTCAGATAATCCGAGTCGGATAAGAGCATATGTGCTCAATAAAGAAAACCGAAATGTCGGGAGAAAGGCATCTCAATCCAAATCATCGGTTAATTAGACGTTTTATATAAATTTGTTTGCTAAACAAAACTTAAACTTCATAAATTCTCCTTTTCTAAGTCCAATTGATAATTATTAAGTGATAAATTATCGTGAAGCATTTTTTGAAATCAAGTGAACTCATAGGACCTCTATGCGCCTGCCGAATGACTCCTGCCGTATAAATCCAAAATACGGTATATCATTAAAATAAAGTAAAGCTTCAAATCTAGTGATTCATTTTTTTCATGGTCGTTTTTCAAATTAATCTGTAAACCTCTAGATAAAAAATCCCGAAAAATAAATTTATTTTTACCTGCGATGATCGTATCATATTCAAGAGATAGTGAACATGGTTCAAACGTAGATATAGCGTCAAATTTTGGAAACAAATCAGTATCTTTGGTCGATTATAAATTCACAAATCGTCAGAAACTGAAATCAAAGGCACCAATCATGTTCAAAAAATTGAAAATTTTCATCCAGTTTGACGAATGCGTTGAACGTTTTGATTAATTTTGATTTCAACTTGACGAGCAAGTTTTTAGTTGCTGGATAAAAATAAAAAATTTCTATTTTCGAGTAATGTTTCGCGAGTTTTTTATGATTTAAAAAATAATCTGAATTACCTTATAATTATAAGAAGTGTTCACGAAACAACATTTTTTTCATTCTTAGGTTTGATCATTCAAAACAAAAGTTATAGACTGTTTGCAAGTAACCTTAATACCAAAGAAATTTCAAATGAAGCCTGACGGTTGCATCAGGCTCAGCTTCATAATAGTCTTGGTCGATAATATTTATATTCAGTAAAAATTATACAGTATAATAATTTAAAAAGACGATTTTTAACTGAGAACGAGAGTAAATGAAAATTAAATGCATCAATCGTAGCAAAAAGCACCAAAATATCTAATTGAAAAAACTCCAAATGAACTATTTTATGTGGTTTTCGAGAGTTAATTAACGACCAAAGATACTGATTCGTAACCAAAATTTAAACCCATATACACGTTGAAATCATGTTGATAATCTCATGAATGGTATTTGACCTTCTGGAGTGAACATGTCATTTTTTGAAGCTTGATCCCACATTGGAATAAAATTTTTCAAATTATATTTCATCTACGGTATTTTAGATAATTCTTAAAACTGACGATAAAAAATGATAAATAGTAGCTTTGAAGACTATTATTATCTTCATAAAAAATATTATTTTATCTTTGTTATCCTTCCTAATTTTCATTGGTTCCGCTAAAAACGGTAAATTCACGAAATGACCGCTTTGATATTAAAACACATTTCCTGATTTCTCAGCAAAATTCGATTGACGTTGATTTCGAGAAGATTGCACAATGGTTATAAACTTGCTTGATATAATGCTTTAATATATATTAATATATTTCCTGCGTACATGAAAATTAATGAAATAAGTTTTTTCAATTATTTTTTTAGGTCGTTTGAATTGAAAATTATTGGAATCGGATGTGATTTGTGTTATCGAAAATTAAATTTGAAGACGTATTCCTACCAAAAATAAATGTTTCTTTTTTATCTTTGTTAGTTAAAACTTAACCGCCACCTTTCAGTAACCTTAATTATACGCCAATTGTGAAATAATTGTTTGACTTTGAACATAGCAAAAAAACTTTCGGAAATTGATACAATTTCCTGTATTTTCAAACTCTAAAAATTATTTCAAATTCCTCTATCTTAAAATAACCATCTTATTATAACCTTGTTACTGTGACGATCTTAAAAATGACCATACAAACCAAATTACACAATTAGTGTATTTCGAATTTCTTACGTTTTTCAAAACCGCTCAGAATTTCCTCCGGATCATTATCAAATTTCCTGACATATAGAATAATAATTTATCCAGTCATCACGAAAAATTGTTGGGTATACTTGTAATTGCCAGAACATTCTGTTAGATTTTGTGATTCGAAATAATGTAAACAAAATGTTTCATAAAGATCAAAAAATTGAAGATACTGAACTTAAATGTCGATTAATTCGATAAATGTCGATTAATTCGGATCACACTTTTAACTTAACAAAGGCCAACCAATCACAGGCGCGGGTTCAAAAACGTGCTGTGGGAAACACATTTAGTCGACGTTATACAAATATATTAACTTTTTTCGTATCTGTCATGATAAATTTTCGCAAAAACGTGTCACTTTTTAATTTTATTCGTAAATGCCTGATTGCGTGAGATAGCGAAGAATATTTCTAATAATATAATTTCTTTAGCCCAGCATGGGCCATACTGCATGCAAAGAAAATATTTTTTATTAATTAAACGTTTGGGCCGTATATACAATACATGGTCGGGGGGATAGGGTGGTTCTTATCTCAGGTTAGTTTGAGGGAAGCATATAAAAAGCAAAATATTCAGATAATAAGTCGAGTGGATCATTCGCAGTCCTTTTAACATTTATATTCATACAATTCTCTGATCAAACTAACCCACTTTCAAAAATATAATATTTAGCTACTTGAACGATAAAATGCGGGTACATTTGATAAAAAAGGCCACTAACTTCCTATTTAAAACAAAAAAAGATAATCATAGGCTATGATTCATAGCAGATTAATCTGGTGAACGTTTCTATTATAAACTATTTTTCAACCTTATTGCCTCTCAGTAGTATAAAGCGTGTCCACATCGTTAATATTTCGACTCTTTGAAACAACTCATCCGTTTGAGTTTATCAATTGTAAAAATTACAAAAAAATTGAGATAGATTCTGAAAAACAAAAATGTAAAATATCCCTTTATCACCTTTTGGTTAGAATGCGTAGCCATTGAGAATATTCTATGTCGGAGCAAAGTCGGAGATTCTTTTTTTACTCAAAAGTGTGGGGGCGATATGAGTGAGGCGAGTGGCTTCTCTATTTTTTGTTTTTTCGCCCTCACTCATATCGCCCCCACACTTTTGAGAAAAAAAAGAATCTCCGACTTAGCTCCGACATAGAAAATTCTCAATGGCTACGCATTCTAACCAAAAGGTGATAAAAGGGTTTGTCAATTTTTATTTTTTTACTGCATAATTGTGGTCAGCTCCTCATGAACGCAATTGGATGAGTCGTTTCCGAAAGTCAACGGTGCGGACACACAATTGACTAAGAGGGACTTTAGTTTGAAAAGGATATATACGCCAGTAAGAAAAACTCCTGAAAAACCCCTATTTTCGCTAACTCACGAAAATCTTTTATCTCATTTTTCTCAGCCATCAAGTATTGTTCAAAACCAAGTTGCTTGTTCAATTGAAAAGCCTCTTTAAAATATTAGGACTTTGTCAGAATGATAAGTTCAACTATTTGAAATTGGCTGTGCATTAATAACTATAATAATGTTCAGTCTAAAAATTATAATGGAATTTAAAACATTCAGTGGTCATCTCACATTTGTTTTTGTGAAATAGTCATATCCTTATATATATACCAGCTGAAAATATGTTTCGACCCTCAATTTTAAGGAGGTGGTCGTCGCTCAATGAGATCCATAAAAAAATTTTCAAATTTCATTTAAAAGGCGTTTTTATGAAAATATGGACAATTACAAGCATTTTTGTACTTTGATTTTTATACATGCTCAAGAAAATGTTTTGATAGCTTCAGAAATATTTCGTACGTGATTAGTTGAAATTTCTTGATTCTTGAAAATTTAAAACACGATTTATTCAAAAAAGAGAAAGAAATTTGGACAAAACACTTCCTACTGATCGGCATGGACGCTCCAGCTGGACATCCGTGTATTATGTTTCTTTAACGCTCCTTAATGACCAGCACACGTTCTATCCCGTTAATTTAAGTCATAAATTATTGTTGTACCTTGAAAACTCAGGGAGGAGATACATTTTGAAAAAATAATTCCATTAGTTTTGTAAGCCCGTTTCTGATTGGAGAAGCCCTTGATTTTTCAAGGATGCAAGATTTTTGGTCAAATATACCCCGAAGAGGTAACATTTGGTCCAACGATTTGTACTTTTGCGACAATTTTTATCGAGTAGCTGATTTTTTGCTCGGGAGGCCAATCCATGGAAAACCTCGATTTCCAGTTTTTATTCGCCAACCACCCCCTCAACCACCATTTAAAGACTTCAATAAATATCCATAAATCACTCAAAATGAACAAGAAGTTTTCGAGGTTTCGAAACATTGATGAAAAAATCATGCGCATTATCAAAGAATTTATGAGTCTGGTGGGTATTATTTTCAAATAAATTAACCGGAATTTTCGCAATTTATGGAAATACAGTATTTCATACGTGAACAGTAAAAACTTCATGAAAATATTTTCAGACTGCTGATTAATGGTGTTCACTATCATTATTGCTTTTTTCAAATTTTCTCGAAATTGCCCTCAAAAGTTGAAAAATTTCTTATGAAAAAAATTGGGATTTTAGTTTTTTTTCGACTACAAAATGCAAAAATAAAATTGAAGTTTATTGATGATTTCGAATAAAGAACTTCAAAAGTCGAAAATTTTTTGTTTTTGAAACATTTTACAAAACATCGATTTTTCGGTCAAATGTTTTACAAAAGTGCTCCAAAACATCGATACCCATTTTTCACTTTTGAAATTCCTTATTTCAAATTTTTTGTATGCTATTTCGCTTGAAAATGTATCATATCTAGAAATTGGCGCGTCAAAAACACCCGAAATCAGAAAACCGTAGTTTTCGAAGTAATTCTCTAATATTTTTCTTTTTCTGATAAAATTTTTTATGCGTCAAATTTCAATGAGCTATTTTTTCGAATGTATGTTTTTCGAAATTGATCAACTTTATGGTCTTGATGTTTTGAAACCTTAATAATTTATGTTGATATAAATTGACGATAGTAAGCAAACTTTTACATTTAACATTACGAAAAATTTCAATTTTTGTATTTCACAGTTTTGGAATTCGTCAAAAATTGGTTATTGTAGATTTGTTAAAAAGCTGTGTACAGCCTATGCTGATTTCTTCAAATATCAATTTTGCAACAAAAAGTACTGTATATACCACTTATTCCGGTCAGGCTTTCAAAAACGAGCAATTTTCGGCTTATCCCCCCTAAAGTATTACTTCCCGTATCGTTTGGAAGCCTACTTCCGGTATAAAACCGAAATTCAAATTTTTTTAGGTCAGACAAAATAAATCTTACGGACTGAAATGTTACCTCCTTGAATGAAATCGCTGCAATTATAGCTATTTAGAAGGCAAATAGATTAGCTGGCAACCGGTACTATTTTATCATTTTTTTAAAATAACATAACTCACTCAGCCATAATTCTTTATGAAATAACCGGTAGTCTGGATTCAAATTAGTGTGAAATGCTTAATAATTTTTTTGTTAAATTCGAATAAAAGCTCATTTATACTGATTGTGTACTTTTATAGAAAGTTGTAAACTATGGTCTAAATGCGAGCAAATACTGAGTTTAATGTGTATTCAATCGATCAAAAATTCATATAATATTCAAATAATTAACATTTTTTTCAATTTAGTTATAAGCATCGTAATCAGGGGTCGGCAAAATTTGATCGGATCGGTTGGATCGAATCGGGAGAATCGATCCGATCCAATTTTTCTGAGAGTGCTACCGATCCGACCCAATTTTTTCAAGGAGGCCACCGATCCGATCAAATTTTTTCGAGAAGGCCACCGATCCAATCCGATCCAATTTTTTCAAAAACTGATCAGATCGGTTAAAACTACATTGTTTCAAGCTATTTAGTTGTGACTTTCGGAATAAAAATTGAATTTATTGTTGAGAAAAAAATGAAAAAAATTTAAAAGTTTAGGTGATTTTAAAATATATTTGAAAAAGCCATTGAAAAACGTAGCAACAAATACAAACATAAATAATTTCGGCGGGTCAACCGATCCGATCCAATTTTTTTGGAGTGTCCACCGATTCGATTCAATTTTTTCGGCGGGTCAACCGATCCGATCAAAAAATGTGCCGATCCCTGATCTTAATATCTTCAAGTCTATTTTTTTTAATTTCCGTTTGAAATAAACAACCAGTAGTCAATAATCAATACACGAGGCAACAGAGGTTAAACCCTTTATTGTGTTCACACCCATTTTATACAAATTCGGCCCTCTGATGGCTATATCATGAGTCACCTAAACTCCCGTTTGTATGTTTTAATGGTTATCCAAGCGTAGTTGTATTGATATTCCTAAATTATAAAAAAAACTTGCTCTAAAATTCAAAAAAAAACATGAAGAAAATGAAGATTTAAACGATGACAATGTATGACAATGATAGATCAAAACGACGTTATCGAAACTTATTTATAATTTTGTATTTTTATAGTCATATTTTAGACGAACAATTATGGTCCTCAAAACATAGCAATATTAACAAATGATTAGTGATTATTAATAAACTGTACGTATTTGATATTTTTTGGTATATTTGTAACATTTTTCTTTTGTCTAAAATGAATTAAAACATTAAACTTACCTGCTGACGCATATCCCCAAGCTTCTCGTGAACATTTCTGTGCCTTTTCGGAAGTGTTGTCAAATAAGATCGGTGGTTTAGTCTGGAATAGAGAAAAATTATTTGAAAGATATTCTCCAGAACTTGGATGAAACTTCGCACAAACAATGATCGATATCTATTCAAATTTTGAATAAAATGTTTGGCAACCCCTGAGTCTATTTGGGTAGAAAAGATAGCTGGAAATAAATAAAACCTGTCCGGATTTATAAATTTATTTTTGACTGAAATTTACTGGTGAATTGATTGCGGTCGTGAATTACTTTAGAAACTAGATTTTTACTGGAAAATGGTCAGAAACCCCAAAATACAGAATCAGAATTAAATAAATACGTTACTATATCTTAAATCCCGGAAGAGTGGCCTTTAATAGTAAATCAAGCCAAAATTTTGGCTTAATTAACTGATAAAGGCCACTTTTCCGGGATTTAAGATATTGTCAATTTAACAGTGAACTTAAATTCAAGTGGGTAATGAAACTGCATAACTGCAAAATGGACTGATTTGTTAAGTTAATAATATTTCGAACGTTCACTAGGGTGTCAAAGGTTTTTCAGCATTATAATTCCATGATATTAATGGAAAAATGGAAAAAAAAATACAATTTTTCTGAATTTTTGAGAGACCAAGAAGAAAATATCAAAGTTTCAAAAATTTCGAAAAAATCAAAGCTTCTCATTCATAAAAAATAAACTTCATTTAACTTTGAAACAATTAATTGGGGGGGTGTTGTGGGAGTGAAACAGCCTAAGGTCCACTGAATGCCGTTCGCTAGTTATTTTTTGTCTTGGTGAAATAAACCGTTAATATCAGGTATTTCTTTGAAATCTTATTCGAATTTCCAATTTTAACTATNTTGTATACAGTTCAAAATCCTGAATAGTCTCTAATTGGACGTTGCTAGTTTGGTCCAGTATATATTATATTATTAAAGTACTAGACATAAGTAGCAAAGTCCAACTAGTGTATATTCAGGATAAACAGTGTTTATTAAACACGAGTTATTTTTGTTTTTCAGATTTTTAATTTTTTTTACGGACACGAATTTATTCTGAGTGAAGTCGGCTGAGTGAAGATCGGCTTCGGTGAGATTTACAGCGCAAAATATATATTTGATAAGAATGTCCGATTAATCCAATATATCAAAAAGTAGGTCTTAATAAACCGTTTATAAACAAGAAACTTGAGCATAGAAATATGACGTTCCTAAGTAAGTGATGTTGACAGCGAGTTTGTTAACATTTTTATCGCAATTGGGCTTAAATTTGGTAATCATGGATGATTAAATTCATCTGAGAACCAATGCCAAATGTCATTTCGATCAAAACTTTTGCGAGCTAAATATTGTTTCGTCTCACTCTGAGATGATTTAATAAAAAACGAAAACGTTATAAAAAATACAATTTTATATCGAAATTTCATTTTAAAACATGTCTCAACACAAAAAAAAAATCAATAAGTAGGATAGTTTTGGGCGTTGAAAATCTGGGTTTGACCACTCGGTGGCGGTTTTTCATGTGCTAAAATAAATTTATTACTAAATGTGTATATTTTACAATGAATCTGAAAAAAAATTATCGATGGAATAAAAATAGACACATCCGACTTTATTATGAAAAACCTTTGACCACCCGAAACAGTGCCACAAAATGGCTGTACCCAAATTCAGCGCCAAAAACGACCGAGTCCTTAGTTTTTGTTATCAGGTACTTATAACTGATTTTTGCTCGGTATTCCTAGCTATGGTGCTGCCGCGGAACATATTGTTATATCCCACAAGGCCCAAGAATTATTTATAAAGTTTTCGTAAGCGGATCACAATTCTAAGTTTTTTGCAACGTTCTAAGTCTATTTTGGAGTAAATAATTGAAAGCTGTCAATTATTATAAATCCAATTTCTAATGAAATCTACAGCTGAATTGCATTTCGATGATTTGCGGTAGCAACATTTCGCGAATCTATCTGAGGAATTAATTAAAACTGCAAAGCGGATTATTTATCGAATGAAACTCAGATCTGCTATACATTTATAATTTTCTGACTCAGGCGTGTCAAATTAAAGAATTTTTATTGCATCAATTCTGTTTGGTGAAAAATATTTTACAGCTAAAACTTTTTCGCGCTATGATTAGTTGAAATAAGCACGTGCTTTTCTACTGTTTTCTCTTTTGTGATAAAAAGGGTGCAGAATGACGAGTAAAACTTAATTCACTGATATAAAGTAGCTTGAGGTAAGAACGGCAAGATTTTTTGCTTGATAATCTCAGTATTATTTTCCAATTTTACTTTGTTAAAAGATATAACTTTCCCCACAAAAAATTTTTTGAAAATTTGTCAGCAAGTGCTTAAGGGGGTTGTGGGTGTAAATGGAACAAGCGTTGAAGAAAATTTTTGTTTTATTCTTGAATTCAGCTGATAAAAAACAAATCAGAATTAACGATATTTTCAACCAATCATATTGCGTTATTTTTGGTTGAGCGAGGTGGCGAAATGAGGCGAGAGGACACCACGCGTCGAAACATGACTCTGTTGGGTTATCACCATAGAAAAATGTTTGAGAAGTCCGGGAGTCCAACCCAGGTAACGGGACGATCGTCGAGTCGCGCTAACCACTACGCCAACTGCTCATATAACTGACTAGAATATGTTGATTATGACTCGAAACCTTTTCGAGCCAACAACTCCTGCAACTACTTCACCAACACAGAAATTATATCGTATGAACTTATTTTACGTATAAAAACAAACAGAGAATAATTTTTTTAGCGAAATAACGTGGTAAAATATGACAATATTTCGTAGGTTTCATACATTTTCTGTTTTATTCAATTTTAAACAAAATTGACCGACTTATTCAGATTTTAAAGAGAATTTCTGAATTTCATTTTAACCGTCTTAAAACAAACATAAAATAATTTTTTCAACGAAAAATGTGGTAAAATATGACAATATTTCGTAGGTTTCATACATTTTCTGTTTTATTCAATTTTAAACAAAATTGACCGACTTATTCAGATTTTAAAGAGAATTTCTGAATTTCATTTTAACCGTCTTAAAACAAACATAAAATAATTTTTTCAACGAAAAATGTGGTAAAATATGACAATATTTCGTAGGTTTCATACATTTTCTGTTTTATTCAATTTTAAACAAAATTGACCGACTTATTCAGATTTTAAAAATTATATCGTATGAACTTATTTTACGTATAAAAACAAACAGAGAATAATTTTTTTAGCGAAATAACGTGGTAAAATATGACAATATTTCGTAGGTTTCATACATTTTCTGTTTTATTCAATTTTAAACAAAATTGACCGACTTATTCAGATTTTAAAGAGAATTTCTGAATTTCATTTTAACCGTCTTAAAACAAACATAAAATAATTTTTTCAACGAAAAATGTGGTAAAATATGACAATATTTCGTAGGTTTCATACATTTTCTGTTTTATTCAATTTTAAACAAAATTGACCGACTTATTCAGATTTTAAAGAGAATTTCTGAATTTCATTTTAACCGTCTTAAAACAAACATAAAATAATTTTTTCAACGAAAAATGTGGTAAAATATGACAATATTTCGTAGGTTTCATACATTTTTTGTTTATGTGAATTGAGAACATATTTTTACCATTTTTTCGATGCCGCACCGGTAAGCCATCCTTCACCAAAATTAAAAAAATATACTTGCAGCTGACAGAAAAAGTTTTAGTCTCCCGTATTTTTTGTCTCATTTAATATTATCTACCCGTTATCGACCCTTCCAGTCCAGCTGGAGGAAAGGGCTATTTTCCCCAGCAATTCCAACATTCTACACCCACAACCCCCTTGAAACCTTAATTTCATTTTTCATCTACATTTCATTCAAAATTTGTAGTGAAAGTTGTATTACCACCGGCGCAAATTTAATAATGAATCAAGGAATGTTAAGCATAATTTTTTCTCTTCCTGCCGTATGGATTAAGGGCCCTTAATTGACAGATCGTGACTATTCAAAAATTTGGATTTGGTGCTGGTATCCTGCAAATAGTAATGATCTGTCAACCGAGGGCCCTCAATCCATATGTTATACGCTGTTATTAATAGTTGTCCTTTGAAACCCAAAATCTTCCAGAATACCGAAAATAGAACTGAAAATATTTGTCACCTTTTTGTACTCATATCAAAGCAGTTCTGGTACATAATTACATCTGTGTTATTTAAAAATGTGTTTGGAAGTGAAATTATCGTACATTATCACATCTGTATTATGAAATACATTCCGTACTCCGTCTGACGATGGCCAAGGTTAGTTTGATGTTTTTAATCAAAAGAATATGTTTGGCGAAAAGATTCCATACAAAAAATATAGCGCGCTGTAACCGGAAAATAAAACTGGAGCCGTGAATCCACGTACGCCAGTGATGCCACTTTACTGGGTTTTTGTTGAAAATTATATCTCTTTAGAGATTTTGGGCACTTAAACCGCGCTTGAACTGCCCAAATTTTGTGCACTTAAACCGTGCACTTCAAGTGTTCAAAATTTTGGGCACTTAAAGATCACTCACAAAATTTTAAAAATTGTAATTCAGAATTGAATTTTTTCAAATATTAAAAATCCGCATACATACATAAACTTGTAGTATGAACAAGTTTTATGCGGAACTCATTATTTTACTCAAACATTATCTCTGTATGTGTTTTTAATTATAAATCGCCAGATAAGACGGAATTTTATTCTGATCCGTATCCTTACCGACAACCGAAAGTTATTAGTTTTTATTGCCAAACAGACCCTGCGAAATCGTTCCTTGAGCAAAACCTTTTTTTTTATTGAAAAAACCGTAAATTATTATTTATTTGGGAGAACGTTTGGTGTTTGGAGTCGTTTTGTAAGGTCCACGTAATCAACAAAAAATTCCTTATCAAATAAAAAAACGACTTCGATTTTATTATTGCAATAACAAGTGATTTTGGCATAAAGATTTGTACCTGAATAAATATTGATGTAAAATTCGTAAACTCTATTTGTGCAGGTTTATCAAAAATAATATAATTTATCATGAACTGATTTTTTGGGGCACTTTTTTATCCTTAGAAGTACACTCTAAAACGCTTTGGAAAAAACATTTTAATTTTTGAGATAATGCTCTTGTGGCAAATTTTTAATCAAGAAAGCCGTCAGCCGCTGATAATTTTACAACAAAATTAGACACTTGACTCAACCAAAAATTCATTCGAGTGAACTCAACATCGGCAAAACTGAGTTGAAATTTTTATCAAATTATTGCCAAAACATCCGGCTGTACTTGCTGAAAACTTGAAGTTCATGAAATGTGTTAAAAAGCACTCAAGCTATTTCCGTGGAAAGAATTTAATTTAAAAAAACCAGCGATTCTATCGTCACCTACCGAAACTACTCACCGTATGTATAAACATTATTATGAACACTGTTTGACGCGCATGCGCATATTTTTTTTAGTGATTTTCTTCTAAAAATGAAATGCGTTATGATGACAATTTCTTAATCAGTTAAATAACCATCAAATAAAAAAATTATTTGAATTTGAAGTTAAACTCTTACGATTAACGTAACCATAATTGAAATAATATTTCATTTTTGCCTCTTTGTTAAATGGCTCTTAACCCTTGTGAGCATATAAAAAAAGTTCCGCCAAGGCACCAGCGCCACAATTGTCGCTCTACTTTGAATATTATTTACAGAAAGCTTAAGGCAGTTTGGGATGTTTAATATTTTTTCATGCATAAGGAAGTTGATTAAGCGTTAATATTTTTGCATTCGACATTTATATTCTGGAATTTAATCTTAGTTCTTATTTGAAAATATAGTGAGAGAAGCAAGGTATACCATATCACGTGATACACGGTAACAGTTGCCTCACAAATAACATTCCGGTCGGAAACGATGCACAAGTATCTTGGCCTACGTCTATTTGTCGTTTGATTATAATCTCCATGAAAAAAAGTAGTTTAAAATAAGTGCAAAAATTTTGATTGGAAAATCATGATTTTTGGTTTAAAAAATTTTTAATTTTTATTTATAAAAGCAGATGTATTAAGTTTTTTAATTGATAATAAAAAAAGGGTTATAATTTATAACCCTTTTTATATCATTTCCAAGTAAATATGGTATTGAAGTACAACCGTTGACAATTTTTTATTGCTTAATTCCTTTTTGCAATAAATAAATTTTTTCATGGGATACTTGAAGTTGAAAATTTAGAAATTTCACTTCCGAAAGAAAATATCTGCTCATAGAAACCAATAAATTTTTATTTCAACTGTTATGCATGCACAAAACACTTTTCTAAAAACTGGCTGATCTCACATTTGTATTTAATGTCTAGTTTCGAAATAATTTTTCAGGAAGTGAAACATAGGCGAAAAATCCTAATAAATCAACACCCTGTAATATTGGAACCTAACATTCGAAAAAAATTTTAATTGTTTTTTTGGAACCGAATCAAAAATTTTTATAATGCGTTTGAGAGAAAAGATTCGACGATCCCAATTTTTGCCTTTTTTGAATGATTTTAGGTATGCTTGAGCCACAATTGTGGCTCTATGCTCACAAGGGTTAAGTTTTGGCTCTTAAGGGTATCCCGGTTCCTTCATTTTCTGCAGTTATCATGCCATAAAAATGCACCAAATCAATCGTTGATGTTTTAAAAGCACAAAACGACCCAAATAAAAACAAAAAAAATTGAAATTTTAAAATTTTTTTGCTTTTTTCGGAGTATTTTTTACAAAATTAAGTTGAAAAATAACGTTTGTTTTAATTTGACCCCTAAAACTTCAAAGTTTAGGCTTGAAGTAAACCAAATTTCTTTAGTGTTTCCTGAGCTTTTGTTTGCTACCTACTATCAAAAAAATCGGAGCACATTTTTTTTGGAAATTTTCTCACGTGACCTTTAAAATTCATATTTTTTGTTTGGAGCCGAAATTTGACAAAAACCCACCTACAAAGTTTCTGTTTGTTTAGAGCTAGCTTTTGCGAAAATTTAAGTGAATTTTTAAATTAAACCTAAGAGGAGATAAATTTTCCGATGAAAAAAGTCCAAAAACCGGTATTTTGAACCGGTTTTTTACGTATTCTAGGATAAATATAGCACTCATCGACAAAAGCTCACCTACAAAGTTTTGTATACTAATTATACAAGTTATGTTAAAATTTTGGTTTATTTCAAAATAAAACCTGGGAGGAGATCGATTTTCCGTTTTGACTTAGGTGGCTCTTGTGCCGCTTATGTGTGAAGGAGTGTGGTCATACAAAAAAGTTTTGGCAAATTTTTTTCGCAAGTTGAAGGCTAGTTCTACAAACTGGCTAATCTGCATAATATCCTTGAAGCCGTGTTTCGCTAATATTTTATCGAGGATATGTCAATTTAGGGACCGGGATACCCTTAAGGGGGTATGCGACTCTGATTTGACATTTTCTCGGTGAAATATACTAAACACTAACAGTTCATGAGAAAAACCGAAAATGCTAATTTGTAGATCCATCCTTAATCTTGCGAAAAGGTACATCACAAATTATTTTTGACCATTACACCAATAGGTACAGTATCGTAACACGGTGACATTTTCAAAATTTCAAAATCTATCTCCTCCCAGACGGTATATTCAATTGAGCTCAAATTTTCACAGATTACGTAACGGTAGTATATAAATTTTTAATGGAGAGCTTTTTTCGATCCGGCGACTGAACAGTTCTAGAACGCCAAATAACCGCCGATTTTTAACAATTGCAGACTTCAAAATCTATCTCCTCCGAGGATATGTTTGCAAAATAGCTCAAATTTTTATCAAGTATTCCTCAGAAAATTTTAAAGAGATAATAAAGAGTTTTTTTGCAATTTCGAGCTAGAACTCGAAATATGATTTTTTTGGTCA
>SCLH01001534.1:0-34365 GCA_004367855.1 Oikopleura vanhoeffeni | reverse complement strand
TGTGATAAAGGGATATGGATGAGGGGTCTTTAGCCGACAGATTGTGACTTTTTAAAAATTCGAAATCCGAGCATTTGATTGGTTGGATCTGCCCAAATCAAACCTTTCAAACTGGCCACGATCTTTCAACTGAAAGCTCTTAATTCATATAAACTTATAAAAGTATTATTTTCAATTTAATTTGTTTCCGACCAAAAATTCTCATTAGTTCATCTCTCAGTAATATCCTGTTTAAATTATTTCTGTCAAAAGTCGAAACACTACACTCGTGTGTATAATTAAGCCAATCACAGCCTAGAGCCTCCCTATCACCATCACAAATTTTCACGAAATTTTTGAAAATTTAAAGAGTTTTGCTCCACGGTAAGGATGAAAATTCAAACTTTATCGTACCAGATCATATCCGCTAAAAGTTAACTTTCTCAGATTGTATTGGTTCCGACCGACAACTTCCCGACACGAAACGAGGTGGAGATCCCCATGAATTTCAACCCGATGATAGTTCACAAATTACATGTATTATGTATCTTCCAAGGTATTTCAAAATGATTGTTTTAATCATTGTAATTCCTACCACTTATGATCAGTTAATTCAGAACGCTTAATCACACAACACGTCCCAGGCCTGGCCAGGTAACTCAGGCTTGATCACATTTCGGTCTTAATTCCTACTACTCATACAAAGTAATTTAAGTACACTTAATTTTAGAACACGTCCTAGGTAACTCAGGCTTTAATGCCAACCAGCTCAATCAACACCTAACATTTTCAAAACTGAAATTTGATCCTCATACAGTTGAAGAAAATAAAGTTGAAAGCCTTTTAGCTTGTTTTATTCACTTGATTTAATCTAGCGTATTCACTGATAGTACAATAGGATTTCATTAGCAATACTGGGTGATGAGCTTGTATTTAAAGATATATTTTCAAACGACTGTAAGTAACTTGTTTGAACAAAGTTCAACAAGTCAGTCTTTGATAAACTTTCAGTTAACCTAAAGTACGACCAGCTCCGACTGGTAACGCCCTATTACGTACAAACAGTTCGTTAATTTTTTTTTATTTTTTTTCAACAACTTGACGTTTCGGCAGTTTAAAACCATATTCAGAAGTAATTATTTCATGTAAAAAACACAAAGTCTGAACTTCAGCACGAGATCTAGAAATGCACAGAAATGATTTTTGGGTTAAAAGTTGCAAAAAAATATTTTCCTATTTTTGAGAATAAGGTGAAAAAGTTTTCATCTTTTTGCACATTCAGACTGGGACGCATTGTGTTTATGAAATATTTCTAAGGATGAGTGCGCTGAAAATAATTTCTAAATCGATGTTTAATGATCGAGAAATGAGATCGAAAATGTTCTTAAACAATGGTTGATTTTTGTGCGGGTTTAAGATATAGAAATTAATTATCACTTTTAACTTTAGCTAAGTTTTTCTTATAAATGTGACATGTATGTATGTGTTTGTATATTTCTTTCAAATATATGTACTTCCATTCACAAAATTCGCTCCAACTCGGTCAATTTTTGTGCTCAAATTTCAATTTAACTTGTAGATTTCCTAAAAGTTATTAAAAATCAATTCGGACAAACAATTAAGGGGGGGTTATTTATTTTGGGAAAAGGATCTTTCAAAAGCTGGGTCTTGTTTTTTCTTGGACAATTATTTCCAATTACTTGTTGAGTTTTGTTTTGCAGCTTAGTTTAGTTCACCGGATAAAAACAAGAATTTGCACAATTTGTGTGAACCTGTTGTTGAACCGCATTTTCAAATTCAAGGGTACAAAACTTTGTATATACAAATCGATACATTATAATCGAACCAGACTTTAGTTAATCACAGCGTCTTTTGAAAATGTTTTCAAATGTTTAGAAATCTGCTGGTTGTCATGTCTAAACAGACCTGAAAAGCAGGATTAAAAACTTCGTTTAACCCCCTCAAGCATGTAAGCCTTTTATGGCTCAACTTTGAGCGCTTTTAAGGGGAAAAGAAAAAGTTTTTGTAACTTTATTTTTCTTTTGTCCCCGAGATTAAAGATCGACTTAAACTTTTATTTTATTTGATTTACATTTTGAATTTATTAATCTTATAGAAAAGTGACATTTACAAATTGACCTTTAACCTACGCAATTCATTTTGAGAAAATGTTAGACGTCAAAACAAAAATTAATAATGGAAAAGATTAGGAATTAAGTTTTTTAAAAAGTGACTTTCTCAGAAATAATTTGCAATTATCGGTCTTTAATCTACAGAACATAAGTTATGCAATTTCTCGAAATCAAAATATACTCGGGGACGTCAGAACAAAAATTGAAAATGTAGCAGATTCAGAAATCTTTTTCTAAAAACTGATTTACTCAAATTGAGCAACCTGCTGTTATAGCAACCTGCAATTTCTGGTCTTTAATCTGCAGGAAATTTTTTAAATGGCGCCATGCCTAGGAGGGTTAAAAAATCCATGATTTGGGACTTTCGCAAAACTCAAAGTTAACGTTGACCAAAATTAAACCACTGACTTAATTTGCTTTTGTTACGCTGGTGACTTCCAAACCGCATATGAAGCGATAAATAGATGCAAGTATATAAATAGACGGTACGTTTAATTTTATACGTATATTTATAATACGTATCCATATTTATCGATACACAAAATTTGAGTCGTCCAATATTGCGTTAATATTTTTTCAAACATAGTAAATTTTAATTATAGATCTATCAGGCTTTCGAAGGATACGTTTTTTTTGTGAAAAACCATTTCAACTCGCAATTAGTATTAACTCTCGGAGGACGAAATGACTTCTCTATGGCTTTCACTTTTTTTAAACCTTTTACGACGTATTGACATAACTGAATAATGATGCCTAAACTATTAATAGAAATCCTCACATATCTGAAATAAATAAAAAAGGCAAGATTAACTTTACCAGTTTCGTTTTATTCAAACATTTTCAAAAGTAAGTTTTAAAGCGAGAAAGAAACAAATGTGAGTTAAGGGGGTCGGTGCATTTTGGCAGATTTGCACTTTTTTTATTTTTTTTTCGCTTGATAAGAAACTTTTAGTCACTTCAAACATTGTTAAAACAAATTTTTTAGACCGTAACTTGGAACTTCTTAGCTCACTTTTTATAATCTGATTTTTGTCAGATCGATTATTTTTACTTTATAAATTGTCTTTTAAATAACACTCAAAAAACGCGCGTTTGCTATAGAAGGTGTCTAAATTACAGTAAAATTAATTTTTGTTTTAATACAATTTTACGTGAAAATCAAAAATTTAAATTGTTAAAAAAGGACGGAAAAACCAAAATTTCAGCACATCCAAAGCAATATTTGTTTTCATGAGTAAAATGAAATAAATTTTAAACGCTTGATGGGTTGGTTCACCAATTTGGCAAGATTGGGTGTAATAAATTTATTTTAATTCTGGATAAAAAGTCTTTGATGGACTTCTGCGAAACCGTAGTTTCACTTCAATAGATACGATTTAGAGTATAAACAAGAGCAAAGAAACAAAACGAAGACATATTTGAATATAGTGAAAGTAACCATTCCCAATAATTTCAGCTAAGGATTCGAGAATAATTAATTTGAAAAATTTTGAACAAGAAATGAGGAAAAATTGTCGGTATATTTCCAAATAGTTTCAACCGAAAATCTCAAAAAATGCCAAATGATTTTTCAAATAGCATACTAGTATAAAAAATATGTGGTCACCTACGCGAATAGTGAAAGTTGCCATTTTGAAGAGTTATTTTTGTTGATTTAAAAGAATACTGTAAATAAAAAATTTGAAAAAAATAAGCCATTTTTTCATAATGTTCGGAAGTGTTTTCAAAAATTTCTCATAATTTGTCAAATTCGAAAAGTTTAATTCGAACTTAAAATTGTCTTTAAAAGCAGTAATTCGTAAATTCCGTAGTAACAAAAGTTGCCTGGAGTATAAAACATAACTTTGGTAGTATATTGAAAATAATATATAAACGCAGGAAAGAGTTTTTCATCAAAAGCCCATATCCGTATCTGTCAAAATGCACCGACACCCTTACGGTAGCAGCGATGTGGCAGACTGGCGTCAATTAACTTTACGAAAATAATTATTGGTTTACTTTTTTGTGCTTATATCGTTACTGAACCAGAATAAATGTGTATCAGCTCATTAAAATATTTTTTTATCTATTAAGGAAAGATTTGATTCGAACTTTATTTTTGAATTCGTAAAATTTTCAAAATATTCAAATATTATCAAAATTTCACGCATTTTCACCCAAAATTTTTTTTTTTTCTGAAATTTGTGAATAAAAACAAAAAAAATAGTGCACTTTAACTTTTTCATGCATGGTTACATATTTTCTGACTGCTGTTTAAAAAATCATAACATGTTCATTTGTCATTTTTGTCAACTTTTTTTAGAAATATTATGAAAATTTTCGCAAATCAAATCCAAAATTTTTTATTAATGCTTTTTTGAATTATTTTTGAAAAATCAGACCGAATCAGTTGTGTTATTTCTGGTATCTATTGATTTCCATATTTCAACCGATGGAAGGGTCAATCAATATCGTTTCTGACTACTGATGAAATTTAAATCACTGCTTGTGACACCGGTTTTTGCCATTTGGCACGCAATTATAGAATTTTATTATTTTCAAAATTCAATTAAATTTCGGGGTTATAGGCTAACTTTCTTTCAAAGTCAGGAGATTTTAATATTTAAACGCAATTGGAGGTCAATTTTTTTCCTAAAAAGCTGTTTTTCTCTTTTTTCATGAAGAAGAAAACTTCATATTAAGAAAATTTTTTCATATGACAATGAGTTCTCTCACTAATCCAGCGCATAAACACTCGACAATTCCTGAAGTTTATAAATATGGCCTTCAAAAAATATTCTCACATCGGGTCAAGTGGAAATGGATCTATAATGAAAAGTTGTTTTGATATTTTACAAATACTAAAGGGAGTACTCGCATATAAAACTCCGACATGAAATTTCCATAAGTGTTAAATGTTTTTCTGAGAAATATGGACAAAAATAAGTGTGTCAATGTCTTTTTATTTCATTTGTCATAAAAAAGGTATTTTCATCTCGCGCATTTGCACCATAGTTCAGTGGTAAGTTTTTTTTCAAATCTATTGGAAAGTCTGAGAATTTGAATCCGACCCTTGGGCTTTCCAAAAAAAGACGACGGGGAACAAGAATCAAATTGGTGAACTTGGGGTTTGCGCGTCTTTAAGGATCCTCATACCGCTACCACGTTTAGTTCTGGCGGTCAAAGGGCCAGCAGGATAGTATGTTGTCCCGGGGCGAAGCAGCCAGATAATGGCCAAAAAACGAGTTGCTTTCGGTGCTCATTTAAGCGCCAAATGGGCAGGGACATTTTTTAACAGTAAACGGATACTCGAGGGTTGCGTGGCCCACTTCTGCTGATGGCGTGTCAATTAAAAGCTATTAGAACATATTTTCTATCTTCGAACTCAGGGGGTAGTAGCTTTGGAAAAATGTGAAAATAGTCCACTTTGTAAAGGTCTGTTCTTGATTGGTCAGGCTCCAACATCAGAGCCTTTATTGTTTTTGAAAGCTCGCAAGATTAATGTCTTAAGCATATCCCTTAACTGAAGTACAGTATTTCTTGCTGTCACTGCATACTTCATTGTTAGCCCTGACGTCGAGAAAAACCCTTGTTTGTTTGCGGTAAAATGCGACCACAGTACTCTCTTAGGGGGGTTGTGAGGCATGAATTCGTTGCGGTTGTTTCATTCTTCTTCGTTCTCTGTAATTCATTTCTCTAGATCCCCAAATGTTTTTTTTTTATATTGAGATTAAAAAATGACATTACGCTTTTAAATAACAGTGTTGATTGTTAGAGGTTTTTTGCGGTGGGCGTTTATTGCTCATCTCTTATCCATCTCATACTCCAAGCTCCAAATTGAATTAATCTTAAATTGCAATCTGTAGTGTTACGAGCGATTCAACAAGGACAGAGAATATTTTTTCATACGAAGATACGAACAAGATTTAAACGAATAGTTCTGTGTTTCATGCACATTTTATGTTTTATGCAATTTCAAAACAAAAGACTTGACTACTTATTCCGATATTAAAGCTAGAATTTCTGACTTAATTGTGATCCGTGCTTTAAAAAAACAGAGTAATAATTTTTCTTCAACGAAAATAACGACGTAAAAAGTATAACAATATGTCGTACGGTTCTTCAAAATTATGTTTATTCAAATTTGAAACCAAAATTGACCGCACTTATTCCGATTTTGTGTGAATGGCGAGATTCAACATTATCGTCGCTGAGGACGCAGTTGGGGTCCACTTTCCTCTACACTCGTCTCGTCCTCACCGGTGACGCCATCCGTTCACCAGAATCATAAAAATTACTGCAGTGATAGTAGAGAGCTTTAGTCTCCGTTATGTTTTGTTCTCATTTATTCTTACTGGTTATTTTGACGAATCGGGACATCGAAATTAACTCCAGAATATACAGATAACCATATATGTGCTTCGTACATCGAACGCGAGACCATCGCTTTGCAGAGTAGCCTAGTTTTGCACGTTATTTTTGCTTGCGTAAATTTCCACTTACGGGGATGATTGCCTCGAAATGCGCTACACACCACTCGACCATTGGTGGATCCATTCGCAATCTAATAAGGCCACTTATGGTTTATCTGAGTTATGTATCTTATGTTACGCTGTATCATTGTCAAGCATCGTCAAGATAAAACACATGACTTCTACAAAGTATTAAAGCTTTTGATGACAACCCATTATTCTTATCTGGCCCTGTATCAAACCCTCTCCAGTCCACTGGGGAGAGGCCTATTTCCCCAGCATATCAACATTCCGTACACCCACAAGCCCCCTTAAGTATGTTGAGGAATTAAAAATATAAACGTTTGCAAAAATAAAACCTTTCATTGAAGAAAAAAAATAAAAAAAAAAATTTCACATTTTTTTTTCATAAATCACTCCGAAAAAATGTACCAATCTGCGACATCGCTGCTACCCCCTTAAGCTAAATCCAGAATGCAGAAAATTAAGTTTTAGAGCTATTTGGACTAAATTTTTGCGTGCCCATTTTCGAGAAAAGCGCGAATTTATTCTCGTTTTTTTCAATATTCAGACTGGGGTTTTATTGTTTTTTATGATTTTTTTTTCTCGTTTAGCCTTTTTCAAAGAAAAAAAAAAGCAAAAAAACCAATATCAAAACTTAGAAATTCGCTTCGTGCGCGTCCCTAATATGCTTTAGTTAAATACGGTCAAAGTAATTTTTAAAATTGTAAGTTTGGATTTTAAAATGTGACTGAAAATGTTCGTATACTAACGTTGTTTTTTGTGCTAGTTTTAAATATCGGTATGAGTTGTCCCTATTGAAATCTGATATAAAAATCTCAAGTCTCGTTATCTCGTAAGAACTCACTTCGAAGCTCTTATTGGTCAGCATCGTTTTATTCAGTACTTTCATAGGTCAAACGCAAACGCACTACTTATTATTCAGTTTTAATCAAAGAAACGCCTGTGCAATTCAATTTTAATGTTTCACAGTACTTTTTCGGGAAAATATCAAAATTCTGATCTCCGGTGAGCACAAGAGATTTATCCGTGGTTGTATGAGTGATAATTTATTTCGAGGAATTTAAGAATGATCACATGTGACATTATTTTCACTTAGAAACCGATCGCCCCCTTTATTTTCGACTTGTAATTTTTTGACCTCCGCCAATTTAAAAACTAACATAAAGTCTCGAGAGCTTGTAAGAAGCCAGTTGCTATCAATTGAGACTCACTTGTTGCAAAATCAGAAACTTATAAGTAACTAGATTTATGTTATAGATATAATTGTACATGTTATCTCTAATTCTTGGCATTTCCAAATTATTCAAAATAAATTATTTAATATTGTGTGTTCTTTTTTCATTCATAATCAAAATTTCACAATCTCTAGACCAAGATATACCATTTATTTATTAAGTATAAATTTAGCTACTTGTAAGTTTGTGTCAACCCCCCGCGTGTAAGTATAACTAATCTCGGATTTGAGTCAACCAGCTTAAATTGAGACAAATTTCTAAAATGAAGAATTTAATTAAGTAAAACCAAATAAAAAACATATTCTCAATTGAAGCCAGTTTAACAGTGACTGGCCCAGTTATCAACAATTAATAAATTGTAATACAGGAGCGATGGATATTGCCAACCAAATTACACCGAATTTGCCGAAAAAACCTACGCTATTGCACGATTTTGGCTAAAATATCACCAGTGCCATTATATCGCCGAATGTGCAATTTTGCGAATATAAATCGCCGAATTTTTGTTAAGATTTATATTATAAATTACTATGTGAGCGCCGTGAATGACGTCATTCTCATGATTGTATTTCTCAGATTTACTCTTTTCAACCTCTATTTAATTTAACGTCTTTTTAATAAAAGCGGATTTTCATAATTCCGCGTCAGAGACAAAGCATAAATGTCCTATAAATTTTCTCCACTTGTAATAATTTATATTTTTCTCTAACTTAGTTTCTCGAAAAAATAAGTATGTTTTTTGAGTTTTTTCTTTTTATCCTTCGAAAACAGCAACCTCTGATACACAATAAATCAGGTAAATCCCGCAAAAATTATTTAATTATATTACGAAAAGTAAAACAAACAAACAATAAATTTGAAAATTAAAAATAGGAAATAGGGGGTTCCTATTTAGGGGGTTCCTATCTAGGGAGTAGAGTTTTCATGAGCTTAGTGGAAATTATCAAGCTAAGATGGAAAAATTGTGATAAGAGGAAATAAGTGAAATTACACTCACTACACCTGTGACCTCCTTATACCCCATCTGATCCCATATCTCACGTTAAGTATGTTGTTCACGTATAAAAATTAACTGAAATTGACCAAAATTAAGCAAATATACATATAAGCTTTAATCATTGGTCTGAATTATCAATTAATTTGGCTAAGAATAAATAATATAGCTTAATTAATTAATTGATTTTAACGAATATTTGACATAACATTTAAAAAAAACTGAAAATTGCGACTCGAAAAAAGTAGGACGCAAACTTAGGATTTAAAAATTAAAACACCTATTTTTCAATACTAAAAACTGTGAATTGAAAAATAAGTAAAATATGATATATATAATAATAAAAAAAAAAGAGGGGTAGGAATAGAAATACACTCAAGATATTAATTAAAATTAAACTCAAGAATTTAAACTGTTAATAAATGACAGTTTCTAGTAAAAAAGTTGAAAATAGAAATATTGACGAAATTTCCTTAAAAAATTACAAAAACTAAAAATTGAAAATTGAAAAATTTAAGCAATTATGTCTCCCAATAAAATAAATTAGAAATAATTGTAAGAGATATACATAAGTCATGAAACACCGGAAAAATTTTAAGCAAATTGGTGCGATGTTTTACTTCGAACACAAACTCCAGCACAGCAATGTTGGGAAGAGAAATGACAGCTATGGCGAGTAAATAATGGATGAATCACACAGAAATAAAAAATCGATACGATACATACAATATAATAAAAAAGACTATCATTCTTCATTCAAATAAAAATTAAAAATATTCATGCGCTTAGGAACCCTAATGTAAAAACACACAAACTCAAAATGTTCCATATTGTGTCTTACCTAATATCTTCATATATTTTACTTCTCTTATGTTATTATGGTTGTTTATCTAGTGTAAATTAAGGGCTTATGTCTGTTCATATTGGATATACAGAAATCCATTACATGGGTTCGTAATTATAATTCGAATTATTATCTTATTTTTTTTATGCCACTTCCTTCGCCTGAGAAAAATTCTGAGAAATTTTATCACAAAAATTAATCTGAATTTAGTACCAGTCACGTGCACTATGCAAGTGGTAGGGCGTGCTCAAACCCATTTTCTGATCGATTAGAAAATTGGGCATACGGTGTGCTCCAAAAATTATGTAGTAAAAACTTTTGCAAATAAATACAGCTAAAAAATCAGTATCGCTGATACTGAGTAATATTTGGTAACAGTTTTTACATAGTTTCAAACCCACTTTCAAGACGCACTTCAAAAAAATTTTTGCCTTTGTACAACACCTCAAGATTGAACACCTCGGCAAAAACAGCGGGGTGACTAGATTTTGGGACTGCATTTGTTAAAAATTTTCGTAACTTCAAATCTTTTGTTAATAAAGTTTCATTATTATCGAATAAAAATTGCGTTTGGTGCAGTTTTAAATTCTACGCATTTCAGTGATTCATTTCATTTGAAACTATTGTGAAACACCTTATTAAATAGAATAAAATCTTCAACATCTGACGTCATTTCGAACGCTTACGTGTTTTTTTTATTTTCTGAACAAAAAAGTTATTTTTGTCGCCAAATGTGCCAATATCGCCGAAAGTTTTCACCAAATTGCCCTCCAGTACGACTGTTCCCTTGATATCAAATCCCACGTAACGTACCAATATAACGTACCGAACCAATGAATATTAAATCGCAAAGTAAACTTATTGTTCGTAGGATAATTTTTTTTTATAATAACAGGGCGTGTCGTTTGAAAAGCACTTTACTGTGCCTTAATAATTTTTTCCTTTAAGCGTTTTGCAGAAACTTATACGGAAATAATTTAATCACTGAAATATTTCAGAGTTTCTCGAGTTTAAGGGGGTGCCATAAGTCCTGCAGATTGGTACATTTTTTCAGAGCAATAAATGAAAAAAAAATGTGAAAATTAATTTTTTTATTTTTTATCTTCAATAAAAGTGGTCCATGTCTTGCAACGTTTGATATTTTAATGTTTAACATGACTAACTTATCTGGGAAAATATAAAAAAACCAATTTCTCACGGTACATCCATTTCGAACTAAAACTCGACTATCAGATTTTGTTTTAATGACGATATTAAAAATTTCAGAACATGTTGGTTAGGCGCCTAAAAATCTCGTTTTACGGTTGCTGAATTAAAAAATTTCTGAATGAAAGTTTTTTTCCCATGAAAAATGGTAAAAAATGGCAAAAAGGTGAGAAAAACAACTTTTTTTTAGATAAAAATTGACCTTCAGTTGCGTTTTGATATTCAAAAATGTTCGTACTATCTAAAGAAATGGCGCCTATTACACCCCAAATTTCATTTGAAATTTTTGACCAGCGTAAAATTTCAAAATATTTAGTGCCAAATGGAACTTATCGAGTGTACAGCCGAGTGTTAAAAATGTCATCGACAGTTTAGAAATGAAAATCGCGCGACCAACTCATTAGTTGACATACGGATATTTTATAGATACATAGCAATTAAATAATTGATTCTGCCTGATTTTTTATTGACAATTCGAAAACCACAAATTTAAAATTTTGGACATGATTTGCGGAAAATTTTCATAATATTTCCATAAAATTTGACAGAAGATGAAAAATAAATATTTTATGATTTTTTCAAACGGCTGTCAGAAAACATCTAGGCGTTTTTGAAAAAAGTTAAAGTAGCCATTTTTTTTGGTTTTTGTCACAGATTGAAATATAAGAAACATAAAAAATTTTGGTCTAAAAATTCGGAAAATTTTCTTATTTCTTTGATTTTTTTCAAATTTTGACGATTTCAAAAATGAAAACTCGAACTCAAATCTTTCCTAAAATGAATAAAAATAATTTAATGAAGCTGAAACATATTAATATCGGTTTAGCTAACTATAATAAGCATAAAAACATATACTGACTTATTATTTTCGTAAGTTATAATGACTTCAGTCTGCAGGGTTCATGGCACTGGAGAGTTTTTTGCTAAAAATTTCTTGAATTATTTTTTAATTGTAGCCCTAATAAATAAATATTTCAGTATTCAAATTTTTGGAGAAAATTGTGAGCAAAAGCTGCCAATTCTTCTTTAATTTATTTTGTATAGCAAATATGAGTTGTTTATGAGCTACAATTTTCAAGTATTTTAAGGTATGTTTAGCTGAAAAAGTTTTGATGTAGTTTAATATCCAATTTTTGGTCATTATTCTCAGTTAAGCAACAACAACCCCCTTAATCGTTTGAATATAAATTTGCGCGATAAATTTGCTGAAAATAACTGATTTTACCTTCTCAAGCCATAGTTCTAAAAAGTTTTCTAGTGAAATTTTTCTTATTCTAATTAGCTCCACAGTTGGATCTGATGGTCGATGATATGTGTATCTCATGGTTAATTTCTAATTTTGTATTGAAATAGAATCCAGTTTTTATAAATTGAACCAATAAGTCAACCATGATAGTCTGGGGCTTGATCAAATTTGATTTTAATAATACAAGATCAGCATGGGCTAACTCTGGTAAGACGAGAGTCTCGTCACGAGAGTCTAATCTTACACAGAGGAAGAAAATGCAACTCGGTGGCTAATCGCATAAATCGACCATTATCAATAATAATTTGAAACGAACTTTCGTTATGAAATTCACACTTTCATATCGCTTATTTATTTTTATAGATGGCATTTAATTCATCGCATACCATTGCAAAAATGCGAACTTTATCTTCAATAAAAATGCGAAAAAAAATTGTTTTTGTTGACAGGTCATGAATATTTGAATGATACAATAAACGCGGAATAATAGTACCTAATCAAAACCGTGGATTTCAGAATAAGATGATTTGATTGATCCGATTTGGAAGAGGCAACTAATCAAATGCTCGAATTCCGCATTTTCGAAATACTCACTCGTTAAACGGGCCCTTAATCCATAAATTGAACAGTTTACCAGGTAAACTTTACCTTATACAATCAAAAATTTTCACATTGTCAATTGTTAAAATTTATATCATGGTTTGATTAAAAATATAATAAATATCATTCAAGTTTTTTTTGAAAAAACATGTTGGTTTATCATGTACATAATAATGTAGGTAGTATTATGTACAATTCGAGTTCATGGTATGAAGAATATTATATTTAGCTTAACCAACAACACTACCGCTTGAGTTACAAAAAGTCTCAACACTTAAAGTCATTTAAGTCCAGAAATTCGTTCAAATCACCTCAAGTCTCGACGTCACTCGAAACGAAATGTATTGGAGACGAAGTGTATCAAATTCAGCACGGACGTATTGTCAGATCAAAAAATTCCGTATTTTTTTGAGCGGCCACCGGTTTAAGTACTTTATTCAATTTGAAGTAGAACAGTTAAGTACACACTATCTTATTCTTCTCTTTGGTCAGAAAAATAGTGAAATAAATTGAAGATAGAGCTGATGATACATGACATGAAAACCAAAAATAAACTGATCTATTATATCAGTTTTTGGTCTTGATGTCATGTATCAGTAAAATAATGCGAAGCGGGATATTTTGAAGATTTTAATTAGATGCACTTAGGTTTTCAATTATGTTTATCGTGTTTTCTGGACAATCAAAATTAGGTAATTCTGATACTTGTCTGCGGAGGTAAGCTCTCGAAAATGAAAAAATTGACAATACGCCGGATTTTCAAAATAAAATACTGCTCAGATTTCCAATTATTTTTGTTTAATAATAGGACAAAGTTGTTGATGTAAATGGCTTTTCGAACAGACTTAGATTCTGAATGTGATTCTGACTCAGAATTTTAATTTATTTCTTCTAATTTATTTCTACTTATTTTCATCTGTAAATAAATCCATTTGTCTACTTATTTACTTGTCTACTCCCACAACCCACATCTCTTAGATTTATCAAAAGGTCATAAAGGGATATTGTATAAATAAAAATTTTGCAAATAAGTATCTATAAAAAATTAGTTGATTTGTTTGACTAATTAAAGTTATGAAAATAATAACAAATAATTGACGCTCCCACCGCGTAACTTCTTTTACTTCTCGCTGATATTTAAAAATAAATAAGATCTACTACTAAACATCAACTGGACGGGGGTTATTAAACAATTGCACCATGTTTCTTTTTATGAACGGCCGTATGATTCATACGGTATGAACATTTCGTTGATAATGATTTGATTGAGTTTTTTATGCTTTAAAAATGTTTTGTTAATAAATTATTTATTATGAATGTTTTTTAAATTAAAAATGTTTTTTTTGGGTTTATCAACATTTTTTGTTACTTTGAAATTTCGGATGAACAAATGTTGTTAATAATGCTTTTAATGGTTTAATTTACGTGTTTAAAATTATTTTGTTAAAAAATGTTTTTTTTTAATGTGGTCTTCGAAAACGTTTTATTAATTTTGTTCGTTTGTTTGAAAATCCTTGCCATTGTGAGAACCGCCGTATATTTTTGAAATATTTCTCAAACACTTTTATCAAAGTGGAAATTGTGAACATCATCAGAATAATTTTAAGGTGTGTCAAGAATCTTGTCAATTTTAGAAATTAATCTCGAGAAAAATAATTGACCGTGTGTAAACCGGTGATATTTAAAAAGGGCACGATAAACTTTTCTTTAGGTTGACGTTCGGAATGCCTCCGTGTACTTTCAACGTGTGCTTCACATAAAGTATCTTCACAAGTATCTATGCTTGATTAGGGTGGTATGGGCCAAACTTTAATCGCTTTAGTACTCAACCGCAGACGGCTCTGAAAGATGAAAATTTCTGGTGAAGTTATTACATTTTTGATTAAATTTCAAACGACTTCTATCAGGGTTTAAGTAGGAATCCAATTATAGTTTTGCTCATAGAAGAATCAGATAAGTACCTTGACTGAGTATTTTGCGGATAAATTTGAACTTAGTGTGTCCAAAATGCTCTGCAATTTGAAGATCAGACATTGAAATTTTCAATTTCCCACTGAAACTTTGCGCTGACGATAAATTTCCAAACATAAAAAGAGTTTCAGCCAAGTTTAGTTAAATTGAAATTGTAGAAATTAGAATCAAGGATTTCAGTCCTGAGTTTTGACGATTAAAAAATTATTTCCGTATTCTGTTAACGACGAAAGACATGTTACTATCATTTAATAATAATCGTTTGACATTAGCCCTATAAAATTCAGAAAACGTTTTTAAGCTGATTACAGGGGAGGGCAATATCGCGGAAAGTTTTTTGCAAAAAATTCGGCGATATTGGGTTTTTTTCGGCACATATGTTCAAAATGAAGCAAATCACCAAAACGCGTGGGATTAAGAACTCCACTCAACGAAAATAAACTTAATTTCGAAAAAATGGTTTTACAAAATTCAGCGTTTTAATTATAACGTCATTAATAACCCACCAAAAAAATGTAATAAAACCCTCAAACGCCAACGCAATTCGGCGATATTGGCACTGGAATTATTTCAGCTAAAAATTGTGAAATTGCGTAGGTTTTTATCGGCGAAATTGGCAAATCGGGCGATATTGGGCCGGCGATATCGGGCCTCCCTTGTAACAGGGCCCTGCAGGGTCTCATTCCAAATTCTGGCCTTTCCTAGATTTTTTAGGTTAATGTTTTAGTCTTTATGAATAAAATTTAAGTTTTTGAAGGGCTGGTTTTATCAAAAATTTACTTTATGAGTCAAATTGAGTGTCCAAGCAAAAACGAGCACTTACAATTATTACAATTATATGCTGATTCTAACGCTTTCGATTTTATGAAATGATATTTCAAAATGACTCATTAACTGCAACTTTTTGAAGGGTAGGAAGTTCCTACTAGGAACACGTTTTTGTCAGGATACTCGATTTGACTGAAATAGTAAGTTTTGTAATTTTATGTTTCCGAAACGATACTTTAAACTTTTTAAACCTACTCAAAAACAATAAAAAACACGTTCCAAAGAACAGGACATAATCGATTAACGCGACTCCTGGTCGTTATTTGGCTAGATTTTTGGCCAAAATATAGTAAATAATTCGGCTTTTGAATACAGTTTATTCGATTTCATTCTTAGATAGCGAAACCTGAGCACAAAAATCTTGTAATACATCAACATAAAAAATTGGTCCTATCGGACCAATTTATTTTAATCTTTTTTCTGAGATTTCTGAAATTTTTTATTTATTAGTTTTTCATGAAAAAATTAGGAGTTATAGTCGGATTTTAATAAATTTGTGTATTTTATTATTCACAAAATATTTGAGCTCAGTCTAAGCTATTTAAGAATGTGACCGGATGAGTTGTTTTCAAAAGCCGAATTGTTTAAAAATTTTGGCAAAAAATCTAGCAAATAACGACCAGGAAGTCGCAAAATCGATATCCCTTTACGAGTAAGGTAGATATTTTATTGTTCAGTCTAGTACATTATGTACGTTAAGTAGTACAAATGTACTAGACCAAACTAGAAAATATCTACTTTCCTCGTAAAGGGATATCCCCTTAGGAAGTAAATTGTTAAATTCTGGTTTGGTCTAGTACATTGGTACTTCTTAACGTACATAATGTACTAGACCAAACCAGAATTTAACAGTCTACTCCCTAAAGGGATATAATAACAAACCAATTTGGTAATAAAAGTATTTTTTTCAGAACTGGAATTTATAAAATGACAAAATAAACCCGGCTCAATTCCGACTTTTCTAACTTTTCAATTTGAGCTGATCGAAAAAAGAACATTTATTTGTTTATAAATATAAGTTTTAAACAAAATATGAATTTGAATAATTCAAAATTACTAACCACATTTAACGATAAACATTACTTGAAATAATTTGCATATTTTTATATTTCAGAACTTCATTTACTTAGCACGATAGCCAAAAAAGATATATAAAAAATCAGCTTTACTAGAACTGACTGAAGTGTTTAGACTTTGAGGCCATAAGTGTCAACCATTAGAAAAGCAATGTTAAGATTTTATCCAGATCAGCCACCTTCTTACGACGTGATTAGAAAACATTCCATTTTCTCCCCAAACCGTGAAGTCATGTAACCAAATGTTAACCAAATTATAATTCTCTGACGTTCTATCTGCTGAGGTTAGTTTCAACAACTGTTTAATGTGTTTAATTCATGAAATCAAAACCACGAGACAAAAATCAAGATTAAAAGTTGAGTAATAAAAATTTAAGAATATTTATTATTATACAGTCTTCTTATTAATATTTAAGTTAAGTCAGAAAACCGTTATTCAAATAAGATTTCAATTTATTTCTTATTTCAGATTATGAGGAAAAATCTTACATAATATTTTGATTGCATAAGTCAAGTTTTGATCTCTCAGTATTTTTTCTGAGGAACCAATTCTTTTACCCAAATTGGCCAATCTTTTTTTTTGTCCTCAGTATATATTGCCTTGTTGGGTACAAGAAAGGGTTTACCTACTCTTGTACCCAAATTAGTCTGAATCCAAATTATATATTTGGACCAATTTGGGTACAAAAAAGGTTTACCTACCTTTGTACCCAAATTGGTCTGAATGAAAAATATGTTGTGAAAAACGCAACGTCATGATCATGCGTCATAAGGATGGTCAAGGAATTTCACCGACTAAACTGAAGCATAGTGATAGGCATTCCTTGACCACCCTTATGACGCATAATCATGACGTTGCGTTTTTCACAACATATTTTTCATTCAGACCAATTAGGGTACAAGGGTAGTTAAACCTTTTTTGTAACCATATTGGTCTAAATAAATAATTTGGATTCAGACTAATTTGGGAACAAGAGCATAAGTTATGCCGCATAAGTTATGTCGCATAACTTATGCGGCATCAGTTCCGACTATGAAAAAAAATTTGAAGCCACCAAGTGGTCACAATTTGACTATAAAAAACAACCTTTCGGGCTTTAAAACGCGCTATAAAGGTTGATTTATTATTGATTTTTTGTTGTTATTATATCCCTTCAACACACTTTTGTGAATATCCCGGCCCTGATTAGTAAACTTAGTATGTTTTTAAGTAGGAGGGCCGGGGTATTTACGAAAGTGTGATAAAGGGATATCGATCGCGTTACAAAAACTCAGAGAATCCGTACTGAGGGGTTTAGTTTTGCAGATAAGTCTCATAGTACTGACCCTACTTATACGACATAAGTTATGCCTATCACTGTGCTTCAGTGCAGTCGGTGAAATTATTCAATCACCCTTATGCCGCATAATCATGACGTTGCACGATTCAGAAAACATTTTCCGTCAGAACGATTTGGGTACAAGAGTAAGTTAACGTTTTCTTCTACTCAAATTGATCTAAATAAATGATTCAGACCAATTCGGGTACAAGAGTAGGTGAACTTTTTTTTGTACCCATTTGGCTACAAAAAATATCGACTCTTCTTTTTGAAGGGATGTGCTACAAACGCAAGAATCTCTCTCAATCCTCAAAATCTTATTAATGGCATCGCAGAATAAAACACGTTGCTATTGCGCTTAGGATGGGTGAACCCACGGTGAGCAATGATGGATTTCCTATATTGCCCATTTTTTAGAAAAATCCGAGTCGGCCATTCTGTGTCAAATTTTGAGGAGATTATTTTTTTGAAATTTTTTCGACATTCATTGTCAAAATTTTGGTGCTTTCATTGGCTGAAAAAACAAATTGCTCAAAATTGATTTTTGACCCCAGAAATGAATTCTTGGGGTGAAACTACTCTAGAAAGCATTTTTTATGTCGGATTTATTTCAAAAATGGCAGTTTTTGGGGTTTGAAAATCACAAAAATAGGCATTTTTTCACAAAATCAAATTTTTTGAAATTTTGAAACCATGAAAGAGAAAAAAAAATATTCCCCCGATGCGTCAGGAAAAAAAGTTATAGGCATTTGAATAGTGCTATAAACGTCATTTAAGTCTTTTTTCACAAAAACATGATTTTTAAATCATACATTAACCCTTGTGAGCATATAAAAAAAAGTTCCGCCAAGGCACCAGAGCCACAATTGTGGCTCTACTTTAAATGTTTGTTCACAGAAAGCTTAAGCAGTTGGAATTTGAATTTTTTCTGCATAAGGAAGTTGAGAGGTAATATTTTCGCATCCGAAATTTTATATTCTAGAATTTAAATTTTTAGTTCTAGAAAATATAGTGAGAAAAGCAAGGTAAACCATATCACGTGATAGACGGTCACAGTTGTCTTCACAAGTGACCTTTTTGTCGGAAACGATGCACAAGTTATCTGGCCTACGTCATCGTTTTGTCCGCTTTGATTTATATTTCAAACATCAAAAGTAATTTATAAGTAGTCGAAAATTTTGATGGAAAAATCTGATTTCGATAAAAAATGTTTATTTTCCCTATAAAAGCAGATTATTAAACTTTTTCTTATTATTTTCAAGTTAATATGGTAATGAAGTACAACTGTGACAGCTTTTGATTGCTTAAATTTCACTTTATAATAATTTAATTTTTCATGGGATACTTGAGTGAAAATTTAGAAATTTCACTTCAGAAAAAAAATATCTGCCCCTAGATACCAATAAATTTTTATTTCAACTATTATGTATCCACAAAACGCTTTTCTAAAAACTGGCTAATCTCACACTGTATTTTATGTCTAGTTCCGAAATAATTTTTCAGGAAGTGAAACATAGGCGAAAAAATCCTTATAAATCAACACCCCGTAATTCTGGGACAAAACATTTGAAAAAATTTTCAATTATTTTTTTCGGACCGAATCAAAATTCTTTATAATGTATATGAAAGAAAGATTCTACGAGCCCGTTTTTTGCCGTTTTGAATGATTTTAGGTATGCTAGAGCCACAATTGTGGCTCTGTGCTCACAAGGGTTAAGCTTTTTATTCTATCAACTTAATGTGCATCATCGAGGTAATGATACAATTATGCTTTCGTTGGTTACGCTTAAAAATTCTCACGCCGTGTAAAGCTCCCGATTTTTTGCTCCGTGTTACACCGTGTAGGCCTCCCGAGCAAAAAATCAGCTACCCGATAAAAAAGTCATATGAATCTGAAAACTTCAGACGTTGTGTAGTTTTTGACGGTGTAGTTTTTGACGGTTTAAGCACCATAAATCATTGTTTTGAAATAATTCGAGTTTTCGGGCACTTCTATTTCCGGTGTTACACCACGTGATCGTTTGAGTATACAAAATTTGAGATGTTAATCTGGAGCAAAATTCTACGCAGTACACGAAAAAGTTAGTAAAAATTGCGAGAAAAGATGTACATTTTGATTCTTTTGAAAAAACGAAAAATCCGATATTTGACCACCTTAAGATGACCCCCCTTAAACAGCATCACCGAGTGGTCGGAGCCCAAAATTTTTCTGACCAAAATTTCAAGCGTCAAAAACTATCCTAGATCCAAAATTTTCAAATTCACAGAACCTTTTTAACGGGTGCTCATTTTTTGCTCGGGAGGCATTTAATAATGAAATTGTGAAAATCAGTCTAGCTCAACCTAGAAAAATCAAGATTACTTTTTTTCCTAATGCAACTAGAACTCAATTTTTTTTTGACTAGCTACTCCAGTGTTAGGACTAAAACACCTTTCAATGCTAAGGTGTACATGGTCTCAAATTTTCAAAATAATTTTTGATTGAAATTTTTTATCAAAAATCACGATTTTTGGTCATTTTTAGAAAAAATTGTAAGGTTTTTTTTCCCAAATTCACTTATCTATCGATCTCATAGGTCGTTTTTGTCATTTGAACACCTTCAAAATCCTCCTTTCTCAGGTTCACCCATCCTAATTGCGCTGATTGGCAAAAAAACTTGTTTTTTATCTCCGTATATTTTTACTCGTTAATTATATTTCTTGAAAAACAATGAATATTAACTCAATACGCTCTTAAGCCATTATGACCGATAACCGAAAACAAAGTTATAAAAAATGACTACATACTATATGTATGACTTTGTCAACCGAAAGCTAATCAAAATCTCGAGAAATGCGTTTGGCATGTCCCACATTTTGCTGCATAGTGGGTGAAGGAATTTAATCAACTCTGTCTGCAATTTGATAACTTATAAAGCGACTTGAAGATCTCTTACTTTTCCAAAATGATGTATCACCAAAACGTCAAGAAATAAATTGATTTTATCAATCGTTATTCTATTTTTGATAATTTTAGTATCCAAATTCATCGTTCTAAGTTATAAATACAAAAAAAGCTATCCAAGGAGATTCCGATATGAAATTTGTAAATTGATTCACATGACAATTATTGTACGATATACGTCTCAACTTGACAAATCGGCTTTGATAATATCAAATTGATATAACATTCAAAGAAGTGAATTTTGTCTTTTCTTGCTTTTAAACACATTTTATTAACCGGGCTGCGCAGAGCCGTAAAGGCGGCTAAGTTTTATTAGTCAGTTTGACAACGATTTAATAAACAATCCACACTTTATAAAAGAAAATTTAAATGCTTAACAAAAAACCGTCGGAAAATATTCTAGGGTAGAAATTTTTGAAATTAAAAATGCATTTTTGTTCATAAAAGACTTCACAATAAAACTCAGCTCGTGAATTTGCTAATGCTACGTGGTTACGTTTTTGCCGCAGATGATGCAATAAACAGAGAGGGTTCTTAAAATTAAGAAACATCAGATTAAGGCGTTTGTTAGAATGGCCGTGGAAAAGATAATCATAAATATAATGTCTTTTGATCAATTCATCTGCAGGGTTTTTTTCGGTAAACTTGAGAGTGAAACTATTTTGGATTATTTTGATTCATAGCATTAACATCGTTGAACACGATCAAGGCTGTGAATTATTGACCACATCGACTCATGCGTAAAAAATCATGATGATCCATTTCACAACATACTCTTTAAAAAACAAAAAGCCCTAACTCAGGTGTACTTCGACGTTTAGAATGCTAAGATTTGCTTAAATTTGCGAGAATACGGTTATAAAATAACTTTCCTTCTAAAATAATGTCGATTTTAAGTCAATCAGAATCCGGCATTTTGTAGAAAAATTATTGTATTTTCGAAATTTTATCTGAATTTCTAAAAATTCTATAAAAATGTATTTTGCCTCTTGCTGAAAAACCGATACCAACTTACGTTTACTTCAAAATTATCAAACTTTCAAAATGATAGTACAAATCCTTCATACTATCTTTTCGAAAATTCAGTTTCACAATTTTATCAGTATATATTGCATTAATAACAGTGTACTGTGTAGTTGGTGTCAGAAAATGTAATTCTACCAAAGCTCATTTTTCAATTTGAAAATTTTAGTAAAAATTGAAAAAGTTTTCTAAATTCGAAATCTGGCTTATTCAGTTAAAATTGACTAAGTGCTTAATCTCTTTTAATGATTTTATAACTTAACTTTATGTTGTTTACATACTTTTACTGTAGTGAACACTACTTGCTTAATAATCAGAACTCACAGTGGGTTACCCACTGAGATTTTAATTAAGTAAGCTTTTACACTTTCTACGCTTTTACAGTATTTCAAAAGAACTTCACATTTTTGGTTGACTTTTTTAGCCTATCTTTTGCTACGAAAATAAGTAGGTACAAGAACTACAGACTTGAATGAAGATCGTGAGCAATAAATCATTTAATGGCGCAAAATACAAATTTTGTAAACATTTTGATAGCATTAACCAATTTGTAGATTCATATTTCACTCGTACTGCTGATTTTCGCCTACGCAGTTTTTATAGCAAAATATAGGCATTTCAAAATTCGAAAACAAATTTTGTCGACCAAAAATGTACACTTCTTCAAAAGAGTCGTATTATGAATCTCATGCAGACAGAAAAAACTAGCTGTTCTTAGAGTTCTGTATATGAATAAGGCGCTTTACCTTTTCAATCCAAAGTTCTAAAAAGTTTTCTAGAGATACTTTTCTGACATTTGTTAAAACTGCAGTGTCAACTGGCTTTTCTTGACTAATTCTCATAATTCATTTGTATTTTTTTTTGACTTTTGTGAATCTAAATTGCAATTTTTTATAATGGAATCAAGATTGAATAACTGATCTATTCCCTCAACCGTGGGGGTGAAATGATTTTTCGATTGTTAATTAAGAATCAATTATTCGCCGGTAAGCGAAATCATGCATAATGTATCTGCGATACAGTATCTCGCCGGTAGAAAAAATTGGATTATTAGTTTGGGGAATTCGTTTTTATTGTGTTTATGGTGCCAAGTATGATGGTATGCGAGATAAAGGAAGAGGGGGAGTTCTTTCAGATTTGTGTCAGCCAAAAAAATTTATGATAAATTACTTTGGTAGATTAGGGAAAGATCTATTAAATGACTATTCTCAAAAGTTTTGAAGCAGTTTAGTATTCTGGTAAAGTGGAGTGCAGAGGTACCATTTTACGACCGCAACCCTTTTAAGGGTATGAATCATCCTGGACCATACGGTATTGAGAGGTTCCCTGTTTTTTTTTTCAAATAATGCAAAATATAAAATTTGGTCGAAAATGTTATGAATCGACTTAGCACCACCAAAAAACGTCAAATTTTTTTTGTTATTTTATTCTGTTCTTAAATGACCTAAGCTCACCATTAGGCTGGCCACGATCAGAAACTTTTTTCCCCAGAACTTTTCAAAAAGTTACAGGGTGTAAGGTTTTTCTATGTGTCAATTTTGCTGACTTAAAATATTTTTTTTTACATTTTCAAAATTTTTACTACCTCGCGTATAAATGGTTTTTTTCAATTTTAAAAAAAGCGCCAGTCATCTGTTCGTTCATATTTTCAAATAATGCTCAACTATGCACCGAGCAACTTTTTGAAATATAAAATCGGACTTTTTGAAATATAAAATCGGTCGTTTGCGTCTGATCGTGGCCACCCTACTCACCATGTCGTGAAATATGAATATCACTGGTCTAAAACTACGTCAAAAAAATTCCAGGGAATTGAACCTAACCATACCGTAGGGTGGTTCCTAATTTGACATATTTCCGGTGAAAAATGAGTCAAACAGGGTCTTTAGGGGAATATTCAGGATGGCCAATTTTTAGAACTAGTCTTGAACTTGCGAAAAAAATATGTCAATTTTTTTTGTATGAATACACTCGTAGATACGAAACCGTGACGTGGCCAGCTTTTCCAAAACGGAAACGCTTTCTCCTCCTAGGCTTCATTTCAACATAAAAGTTAATTTTAACATAACTTGTGAAATAAGTAGACAGAACTTCTGAAGAGCACTTTTGTCAATTAGTTCTTTACTTTTTTTAGAATATGCGATAAACCACCGTTTTTGGACATTATTCATTGAAAAATCTATCTGCTCCTAAATTGAATTTCAAAATTTGCTTAAATTTTCGCAAACGCTAGTGCTTAACCCTCCGAGGCACGGAGCTATTTTCAAACAAGTAAGTAAAAGACCAGAAATTGCAGGTGGCTTCTGAATGATTCAATTTATATGGAAATTTTTTTTGAAACTGCTGCATTTTCAATTTTTGTCCTAACAGCTCTGAGTAAATTTTTATTTCTTTCAAAGTGATTTGATGAATTGCGAAGGTTTTTTTTCGGAAAACACCTGTAGATTGAAGACTAAAAATTGCAGGTTATTTATCAAAAAGCCACTTTTTCGAAAATTTAATTCTTAATATTTTCCATGATTAATTTTTGTTCTGACTCCTTCCAATTCCTCAAAAAATGAATTGCGTAGGTTGAAGCACAATTTGTAAATGTCATTTTCTATAAGGTTAATAAAGTAAAATGTGAATTACATACTATGAAAGTTTAAGTCTTTCCTTAATCTCGAGGATTAGAGAAGAATAAAGCACTTTTACTTTGTCCGTAATAAGCGCTCAAAAAATAGCCTTTCAAAGGCTATCTGCCTCGGAGGGTTAACAAACAAAAACTTCTGAGTAGCATATCTTTTCAAATTCCGACCTCAAACACGACATATGGATATTTCAAGGTCACATGAGAACATTTCCGAAAAAATATGCTTTTTTCGAAAGAAGGCTCAAGTGAAAGTCAAGAAAACACAAAAGGCTTACACCAAGTCAATATTTTGAATTTATAGTGGTCAAATTGGAACGAACGTTATTTTTCCACTTTATTTTGAGAAAAATATCAAAAAAAAACGAAAAAATTTCAGAATTTTTTTATTTTTATTTGTTTTGTGTTTTTAAGACATAAACAATTGATTGATGTATTTTTATGACGAAATTGCTGGAGATAATGTAGGAACTACTATTTTTTATCGATTTTTATTAACGAGAATAATCAAAAACTTATTATTTTTTTTTCTCAAATATCAAATTTTATTTTTTGTGAAAATGTTAAAGAGTAATCGCAGGCGTGTTAAGAATGTTGCGAATTTAAAAAACTAATCCCAAAAATTCATTCACGGTGTGAAACCTGCTTATATCGAAAGGTCAGAGTCAACATTAACTTTTGCCCGTCTGAGAAATTTATTTGTTTATAACAAACGTGTGTCAGACATAACTCTGAAATTATAATATAAATAGTCGAGGAGGCTCCCGCCAAAGTATAATCAGTTTGAGACTCATACACTGGGTGATATGATTACAATGTTAAGAATTGGTTTATTTTTCAAGAATTCTCGTTGCAAATAAAAACGAACATGATGAGTGTACCCAAATTGATCTAAATAAAAATATTGAATCAAGACTAATTTCGGTACATTGAGCACAAGCTTGCTTAGTGTACCCAAATTTGTCTGAATGTAACTATTAAATCATAATCAATTTGAGTACAGAAAACGCGAGCATGCTTAGTGTGCCCGAATGCTTCCGTGAAATTTATTTTTTAGAACAAACGTTTGTCAGACATAACTCTGAAATTATGATATACATAGGTTATACATTATATATTAACACATAATGTGGGGAATGTTGAAATACTTAATTTTGATTATGTATAAATACATAATGTGGCATATGTTCAAAATTTCAATTTCCGCATACTCTGATAATTATTCATAAAAAAAATGATCAATAATTTTCATTATGTTCAAAATTTCAATTTCCGCATACTCTGATAATTATTCATACAAAAAAATGATCAATAATTTTCATTATGTGTTTTTTTTTCAAAAAGTATGTATGATACTGTGTACACTGGAAGGCTGTTAATATATAATGAACTTATGTAATGGGGGGCGAATAAATTTCATTATATCAAAAAATTATAAGATTCATTATGTATTAATTACATAAGTATTTATTATGTTATGTTATACATTATGTTACATTATGTTATACATATACAAATATGTTATACATTAAATAATGATATACATATGTTATGTAAATAGTCGAGGAGACTTTCACCGAAGTATAATCACTTTCAGGCTCATAAACTGAGTGACCTGATTACAATGTTAAGAAATGGCTAATTTTTTAAGACTTCACGTTGCAAATAAAAACGAACGTGATAAGTGTACCCAAATTGGTTTCAATAGAAATATTGGATAAAGAACAATTTTGGTACAGAAAACACTAGCTTGCTTACTGTACCCGAATTTTCAAAAAAAATTTATTGGTTAATAACAAACGTGTGTTACACATAAATTTGACATTATAATACAAATATTCAAGGGGGCTTTTGTCAAAGTATAATCACTTTGAGACTCAAATTCTGAGTGACCTGATTACAATGTTAAAAATTGGCTACTTTTTCAAGACTTCACGTTGCAAATAAAAACCTCGTTTCAGAATTATAAGCTCAGATTTTCGCCGTAACCCGCACCTGTGAACAATTATTATGTTATTTTAAAAAAAACTTGAAGCTTGAAATTCTCTAGACTAAATCATGATGCAGCAGCTAATTATTAAACCATTTGTTAAACATTTTTAATTTAAGTACATAACAAATCGTGAAAAGAGGTCCGAGCGCATAGAGAAAGTTCATTTTTGAATTGAATCACTTAAACCTACGCCGATGAGTCATCAATCTGGCGCTCCCTACAATAAGTATTGTCAAAAAACTTACAAGAATGTAATTGAATTAATTTCTAGAATTTAAGCAAAACCATCGAAAATTTCTCATAACCTATACATAGTATAACTTATTATTTTATTCACAAATCTTTTCAATTAAGTTTTTTAATTATCAAAAATAACCAAACCTGTTTCATAAAAATATTTTAAGTATAATCAAACAAGATGTTCATTTGAGAAATGAAATGTGCACATGTGAGGGTCAGCAAATGTTTTAAATATTGTGCAAATTGCATTATGCATTCGAAGTATTTTAGTAGAATTATGATATTTTGAGTTATAACTTATAAATTATAAGACAGCTTAAGAATGAGGGCAAAAGCTGACCAATAAGCGCCTGATTTTCTTATAATTAAATTAAACATTATTGAAAAATTAAATTAAGTAAGTGAAAAACGCGCCAAAAACCCGACATTTGATCTATGATGGTCCATTATGGTGCGAAAATCAAACAAAATGAACTACAATCAAATTTAGTCAAAAAAGCATGATTTTTGAACATCATCAATAGGCTAGAAAGAATCAGACGCGGTCATTGGTTAATGAAATAACATACCAAAGGAAGCCCCTTTTTAAAGCCAGTTCACCTCAACTGCATAATGCAGTGAGAAAAAAATTGAAGAACAAAATTGGTACTTCTAATTAAAATAAAATTTGAGCGAATGCAATATATTTGAAATTTTGACATGCAAAAAATGGTAATTTATCAAAGTTCACCCTTTAACTACCTTATTTTCATAGATTTGTTAAACCTTACATGCGAAAATTATGTTGCTTTTGCATCTGTGGTTTTTGGAACAAATTTGATAATTAATATCTCTTAATTGCTTGTTCAAATTAAAAAATGCAAAAAATATTTTTCAAATACAAAAATAAGGAAAGTATTTTTGATCAACCACACTTTTTTCAGACAATTTTAAAAATTATGAATCTGTTTTATAACATGAATATAAAATCTACCGCAAGCCAACCACTTTGTAAAAGGAATTCACGTTAAATGCAATTATTTCCTGTGATCTAAGTTAGGCAAAATATGGTGATTGAGACCTTCTGTGGTAAATAACTTTAGGAGAGGTCTTTGAACCGGTAGATTTTTGAGTAACTTGTAATTTGCAACAAAAATAAAAAAAATTTGAATTTGCCTTATAAAAACAAGATCTGCAAAATTCTTGCTGACCATCTTTTTCACATAAATAATTCAATGAATCAGATTCAAAAAGTAAGCAAACTAATATAACTTATGTCCACCACTACTGTTATCGCCTTTCCTGTGATCATAAATAAACGATAATTGTATATCTAGAAGTTCTATGTGGAATAAGAATCTCTAGTATAAAGCTTATATATCGATTACGGGCTCCTGGTCCTTTTTTACTAGATTTTTAGCCAAAAATTGTTATTTAATTCTGCTTTTGCTAACGACTCATCCGATTGAATCCTTAAATAGCTTAAACAGAGCACAAATATCTGGTCAATAATTGAATTAAAAAANAAAAAATTGGTCCGAATCCGACGATTGTTACCAATTTTTCTGAGAAAAACTAGTAATGTAACAATTTCAGTAATCTAAGAAAAAAAATAAAATAAATTGATCCGATGACCTATTTTTTTTATTTTATTTTTTACAAGATAAATGTGCTCAGTTTGAGCTATCTAAAAATGTTATCGAATGAGTTGTTTTGAAAAGCCGAATTAAATAAAAAATTGGCTTAAAAACTAGTAAAAAGGGACCAGGAGCCTCTGTAGTTGATATCACAGTAAAAAACTACCAAGAATTCAAGTTATTTGCCAGATCAAAAATTTATTTCTTTCGTTAATTTCTAATATTCCAAAAACTGAATTTAAATCCTTTGAAAATCCACTTTGGAACAAAAAACTGAACTAGTACTTATTCAATGACCAAACGTGATTAAACGTTCAAAACCATGTACTCTAAAATCAAATTTTGTGATTTGCAAACTTGAAAATCTGAATTATAGAAATTTGGAGAACTTAAACAAAATCTTCATGATCAAATTACAGTATAACTACCTGTAGTTGTTATTAAGAACCGTCAGCGAGAACAACTTCTTTAACCAAAATATGACAAAAATGTGATTCAAATATGAATAGGATATATGAGTACAATAAAGCTGCCCCACACAACTAAACCATTAGTTTATTAATATGTTCATTAAAAGAGCTAATGATCGAAATGATTCTGAAAAAAACATTCGGATCATTTAAATTGGACGATTAATGTAGGACGATGATCAGTCTATTCATAGAGGGGGGAACTATACTTTAAGGAGGTGGTCGTCGTGTGAAACGAAGTTTTGATATTTAAAATCGAGGAAGACGGCGCATTTTAGTTAATGATACTGAAATTTTGGTTACTTTTACTTAAATTTTTACTAAAAATTTTTTTACCCGAAATGAGCCCTTACCGGATCAATCATTGCTAGATCAATCCAAAAGGATCTTCAAATAGTGGTGCCTTTGTTTGTAAAAGCCCACTCATTCGTGAGTTTTAAATATATTAAATATGCTAATTCTCTATTTAAATCAACGGCACACTAGTATAAAATATACTATTATATATATTTCAATCAAATCCACCGTCCGCACAGCACCAAGTTTTTCAAATAAAATTAAATTTGCTCGGAAAAAGTCAAAAAACAATTCCGGCAATAATATCCCCTATTCACACTTTTGTTAATATCCCGGCTCTGATTAGGAAACGTTGTGTGTTTTAAGTAGTAGGGCCGGGATTAGGAAACGTAGTGTGTTTTTAGTAGTAGGGCCGGGATATTAACAAAAGTGTGAATAGGGGATATGTCACATATCATATGTCTAAATCAAAAACTTCATCTCGGAATTTTTGTGCCGCACATTTTGAACATAAAAACTTGAATACATTTGCGAAGCCATCTGAGTTCAAAATACTTTTTTATCGATTTTGTCTTCACAACTCGTTATATAATATTTTCTGTATTTACAGAAAAAAATTGAAAAATAATGAAATTGCAAAAAATATTTGCGGTCGAGCTTTTATTTAAGGTCATCATCTCCTTAAAAATATTTGCGAACGTATTAGAACTTTCAAAGATTACGAGTATGTTGTAATATACCATTAACTCTGAAATGGAGCTACGCAATTTACTAACAATAATGATTAAATTATGCGATTTTCTTAAAATTTTCTTTGATACGAATCGTTGAAGGAAAATTTCAAATAGGATTTTAAAGATGTCATTAAGTCAATTTAGTAGAGTTCACATATGCCGAAAAACATTGACGGACTGATTCTGATGTCCATCAGGCATTTTTGATGATGGTTGTTCATGAAGGTTAAAGTAATCTTAGAACATTTGAGACAAATTGAATTCCTCAAAAAAAGATTAAACGTCGGAAACGTTGCGCTCATCAACGACGCTGATTCAACGTGGCCAAAGAATTAACATGAAATAATGACAATCAGACAAAAAATTTTGAATGCCGATTTTGAATCGGATTGGTAGACCAAGAAAAAGATTTAGATCGGATAGCTGAACTCTCGAAAAAATTTTATCGGATCGATTTTTTCGATCTGATTTGAATTTGCCGACCTCTGGCTTTGACCAGAAAATCTGATTTTATTTTTTACGCCGGGTTGTCTTATAACGGTTCGTCTATCTTCTAGTGACTATCATTATTTTTGATTACACCATAGTTCTTCAATTTTCCAAGCAAATTAGTGGCTGAAAATTTCCGTACTTTTTTGTTCGTGAAATTGGTTATTTTGCGGGCGAAATAATAACAATCAAATTTTGCAAATGATTTTTTAGAAAATATTGCCCGCAAATATTCTACAATCAAAATTGTTTTCATCCCTTAACCGGTAGGTAGGTAGGCAAATTGGGTCGCTTTCTAGGCAAATTAAATCATATTTGTTTTATTTTCTAGCCAAATTGAATCATTTTCTAAGCAAATTCAATCATATTTGTTTAATTTTTTTGGCATGGTCAAAAATGTTGGGAGTGATTTCTCTCAAAATCGCTTGTCTAGGCAAATTTTTGGCATTTGAACAAGAAATATATCATTGAGTTCAGAATCATGTGATTTATTACTATATTTATCTGAGAAGCCGTTTTATTGAGAGAATACTTCGATTACACGTTTTTATATTTGTCTTAAATGCGTCTAAAAAAATAAAAACTTTTAATAATTTATTTTTGTCCTATATTAACCAGATTAACCGGTTGCTTTAACATGCAATCGTAAAAATGGTTCAAAAATTTAGTCCTTGAGATTACAAACTAACAATCTGGTAATTTTATATGAATTTTAAGTTGGAGGAAAGAGTTATCGGCCATTATTTATGGCCCATAACTTATGGCTTTCTTAAAAAGTCTTTCCAGCCAATACAACCCCATTACGTGGTAAAAAAGTTTTTGAGTCGCCTTGGTTCGAAAAAACATTATTTGAAAATCATAAAGCAAAAATTGATTTTTTTGAAAATTCAACTTACTTTTCAAAAAAAGATCAATTTTCTTCATTTCGTAGCTAGAGTTCCTCATTCAAAGCTCTAATCACTATTTTGATTCCGGCTTGAAATTACTTAATAGTTAAGTCTTAACTTTAAATTGCCATGAAAATTTTCGTTATAAAAGATAAAAACCGACAAAACCGTTCTCAAACTTAAAGTACTAAAATAATAAGTGGTTGAAAATACTTGTTCTGCAGATTTGAACATTATTTTCCCGAAAAAATTCAATCAGCTTTTTCGAATCATTTTCAATTCAAGTCAAAAAATGAGAAACAAAAATGTTCCTTTGCTTGTGGTGAGATCCGACTTAATGACCACTTTGATAATACCGAGAGATCAACCTTTTTTAGTACTGGCACATTTCATCGCAAAATGAACATTGTATCGTGGTCAACGGATAAGATACCGTTAATTTCACGCTAAATTAAATAAATAGTTGACTTTAACAAAAAAATTTAATTTGAAACAAGTTTTTAGACTCGTCAAATTGGTATGTGAGAAACGTCATTTACCAAAAATCACAGAAATGATTCAAATTGTACAATAGTTACTTTAGAAAAGTCACCATAAAATTTAATATACTAGTTCAAAATTTTTCTAGATTTCGAAAGTTCAAGGTCCGAGAAAAGAAATCGAAAACGGTCCTCACAATAATAATATTTAAAAAAATAAAATATATCGAAAAGGATGCTGTGTGTCGAATTTTATCATGACGTCACAAGTAGAGACATCGTTCAATCACATGACAGGATTGTCAAGAATCCTGTTATTTTATTGGTCACTGTCTGTTTTTGTGACGTCATGATAAAATTCGACACACTGGCATTTATTTCGATACTCTAACGAATATAATGCCTGCTCGTTGTTTCCAACTTGCAGCCACGCTTTGTCTACTTCACAATACTAAAATCTAGAAAAAAACTTATTAACAACGAACAGGGATCATCTTTGATAGAAAAATTATATTTAGGATGTGGGCGTCGATGAACATTTTTAACAAGAATTTAAACAGGTTTATAAAACAAATTTGACATTTTGGAAATTTGAAAATTAAATTTAACTCGTTGATTTGTCATAAAACGTACCAATTTCGATCTTGATTATTTCACAACGGTTCACTATTGAAAACCAGACATTTGAATGAAAAATTAAAATTTTCGAAAAATCCGGACATGTTATTGATTAAAAATAAACTTCATTAAACTTTGAACCAATTGAGCCTGGAACAGCCGATGTCGAACATAGTTTTGATTCAACTTTCTGTTTTTGTCGAAATAGTTCAAAATTTTAACAAAACGAAGAATTGACTAGTATTTTTTAAGACCATGGAGAAAAAAAAGCCGTATGATGCCCATCACCCAAACTTTGTGCTTGATTAAATGTCAGAATTGAAAATTAACCATAAATTTTGATGCCATAAATTTTAAAGGAGGACTCTTCCTGGAGGAGTAGGCTTTTCAGTGCGGCATCTTAAGAAGCTGTTTTGACTGCTAGGGGTATACATTTTGAACAAAAAGCCACTGATGCTAAAGCCTAGCAGATAGGCTTAATTATAAATGTTCGATTCAATTTAATTATAAGTTAAATATAATTTATTTATGTTAGAAATGCATTCTTTCGGTGAAATTCTATTGTAAATCGCTGTAAAAACTGTTTACTTAAGATTCCGTAAAATAATCAAGTGACGTTTTACTAAATGGAGAAAAAACTGAATTATTTGAACAACATGACAAGTTCTGTTTATTTTATCATTTAGATACCACAGCTCAACCATGGTTAACCAAACCAAATCTATTTGGAAATTATGGCACCTGTGTTTATCATTAATGCATTAGTGCACGACGGTTCAAATCAGATTTTCGAAATTAAACGAATTTTTGTTTGAAAAAACTCCAAATCTAGATTAATGTAGAAAAAATTGTCAAAACGATTTATGTAAATCGTGGTCAAGAAAATTATTACGGTGTTTTGCTAGCTGGCAGTATTTTATAAGCTATCAAAATAAAGATTTATTGTAGGATTTACCGCCAAAGAAATACATTCTTGGGTGAATAATGTTATGACATCGATCGACAATTCCGCGACGATTTTATTGAAAGTTTCGTCACTTGGTTTCAATTAAATTAACGAAAATAACACCAGAATTTACTGGACTCACAATCCTAATAGGATTATCTTATCATCATTTGGTTCATTTTGGAATCATACAGAAAGTATGTCTAAAAATATTGACGATTTAATCGAACAGTTCAACTAGAATAAGACCAGAAAAAGTGCAAAAGGTGGAATGGAACTTTCCATTAAAAAATAACCGTTCCGTTCACAAATAATGGACATTCATATCTTAATTCTGGGAAAAGAGGTCATTTTTAGTAAAGCAAGCCTAAATTTTAGTATCATTTAGTAGAAAAGGTTCTTTGTTCAGCTTTTATAATCAAAAATCGGCTTATTTTGATACATAAGACTTCAGTATATATTGATTAACAACGCTCTGAGGACATCCAGGTAAGGGTAAATTATCGGGAGAAAAACGGTAATTTTTGAAGAGGCAGGATTTTGGTTTGGTAACGCTCTGAGCACATCTGGGTCATATTTAAGGATAATTCATACATGATTTAATAAAAATGACATCTTAACATTTTCAAATATAGAAAAATATATATTTTTGTCGTCATTTTTTAGAATACGCTTTATCAGAAAGAGCTGAATTTCGGGGAATACAGGAGACAATCAACGTTTGAGCTGTCGGGTATTATTCAAATGTATTATACAAATGTTCATCAAACTTCGCCAAAAACTTTTTAATATGTCTTTTAATCCCAATAAAATAAATTTTGTTTATTTCTTGTATTTTATTCTAGAAAATTTGAAATGTTTCAGACCAGAATTGATTTTTTACAAATTTTCGAAATTTTTTTTTTAAAATATCTCCAAAAAGTAAGGTCAAAAGAAAGATATTGTTCTACAGAACTTGTTTACCTTTTTGTAAACAGGTAATTTCTCATTTTCACATGGTTTTCAGCGGGCAAAAATAGGTTATAAAATTTTTCCCGCTTCCCTTTTTTTTGATTGAACCTCAAAGCAATTTCAGCAAAAACCATAATAAATTAA